>CM022705.1:57165742-57468242 GCA_012295165.1 Asparagus setaceus | reverse complement strand
CCTAACCTCCTTTCTATAATTTGCAAACAACTAAAATTTTCTTGAGAGAAAAAACTTAAAACTTTAGGAGGTATCTTTTGTAAATGACAAATGATAAAGTTTAAGAATTTTTCACTCAAAAATATTTTAGTTATTTGTAAATTATAGGCGGGGTAGTTAGGTGAGATAAGCTCAAGTTCGGGTTTGTGAGACACCTCATAGTTATATGAATAAACAAAGTTTAAGGGGTTATAGGCAACACCCCCAAAGTTCATTGAGGTTGAGAAATTGACCCTATAGAAAATCTATAGGCAATTTCCTTAGGGCCAGTCAACAGACTCACAGGTGAAGAATATGAACGTAAAAAACATCCAACTTTTGAAAATATAAATAAAAATCATGGCCCGAGGGAATAAGTGTCTACAGGCTTGTATTATGATACGACATGTCTACAGACTATTAATAGATGTACATGCTTGGTATTTTTAGCTTCACATAGACCTGGCATTCTGTACTCTTGCAATGCACTAGTAAAAAAAAAAAAAATAATATTCCCACCTTTTCAGCAAATATAATTTGCATCAAAGACGACCCAAGTAAACAATATTGCAAATACTACAAAAGTAGTCGAAAGTGATACATTCCCAAGGCAAACTATTTAAACCACTCTTATGACAATTTACCAAATTTGCACCTTAGACCACTAGCAATATAGGCTGAGATTCAAAGGGTAAAACAAGTATTTTCGCACCGCTCAAGAGAAGAAACCAAACCAGAAAGAGACGAACTACTTCAAATGGAGCCTTACAGAATTTGAGCCTCAACGCGTGCCGCCTCGTGTATAACTACATTAGGATAAGGCCAAAGCTACAAGCTTCATTGCAGTTAAACAAAAAGCAAGAGAAAAAGCATTCACATTTGTCAAACCTTCTCAATGGAATTGGAGACCAACATAAGAAATCACCCTTTTCATATGCTCTTTCAATAACAGTTTTTGTCCTATATGCTCCCTAATCATTCCTTTAGTTATAAGTTATACTTGCTCTCAATCCAACAGTACCCCTATATATATATTTACCCTCTGAACTGCTCCTAAAGAGGGGAAAAGATGACTTGCTCTTCAAGAGAGATTATCCTCACAAGCTCCTCTGACTCCTCAATCACAGCCTATGATCCTCTAACCGCCAACACTTTGGCTCGTTTTCCCGGAAGCCGATCACCTCGACAAGGCATCACCCTCGCTGGAAAAAACCTCATCGTTGCATCCCACATTTGCCCAAATACTGCATCCACCGGCTTCATCCACCTCTACAACTGGTGGTCCTCCACTTCCTTTCAATGCATCCATGTCCCTGAACCTGTTGCCCCCATTGTAGCGATCCCTGATGGATCTTATCTTTTCTCAGGTAGCCTTTCAGGCTTCATTTACACCTTTTTGCTCCCTTCTGGTGAGCTTTATCGCTCATTTCAGGCTCATACTCAAGCAATCTCCTGCTTAGTGATAAATGAGGATAGTACTTTGTTGATATCTGGGGGTGATGATGGCGTGATAGCTGCATTCTCAATTCTTAATTTACTAGATGTTTCCTCAGATGAACATGGAGCATCTCAGATTGCTCTCTATCGGTTTCCTGCACACAGTTCAGCAGTCACAGGTATTTCTTTGGGATTAGGTGGGTGCAATTCCTCTATGGTTTCAACCTCGCTTGATGGCACATGTAAATTTTGGAGCATTGCAGATGGTGCTCAGCTTCAAACCATCCAATTCCAATGCCCACTTTGGTGCGTTGCAGTGGATCCTTATAATTTAGTAGCTTATGTTGGTGGATCAGATGGCCAAGTGCATGCTATCTCGATGAAGAATAGAAGGAGAAGGCAAGGGATTCAAGTGGAGTCATGGGAAGCTGAATCGAACATAGCAGTTGTGGCATTGGCAATGGTGAATGGGAACAAGAATTTGGTCTCGGCTTCTGAAGAGGGGATTATAAGGATATGGGATTTGGAGAGCAGATCCATTGTTCAGGTTTTTGGGCATGAGAGGGGCGGCACAATTAGTCATATCTTGGTGGCTAATGGGTTTGGCAATGACCGAATCAAAGATGAAGGAGTTATACACAATGGAATAAGCAGTCAGGGGTTCAGTGAGAAGGAGATAAGCAGGAAGGTTATAAATGTGGAAGAAATGGAGGAGTTGTTGGGTGTCGCGGTAAAAGATAGGAGGAGGGCCATTGACATGCTTGAGGTCACTATTGAAACTTACGAAAAGCTATTAGGACTACTACTCAAGGAGGCCAAGGGCGGTGGAGGTAAAGAGGAATCCAAAAACATGGACTCTTCTATGTAACATCCTTAATACCAGGGATTCCAGCTCAAGTACATGTAATTCAGAAACTATTTTGTAAAAGAAATGGATAGATAAATACCTTGTTTGCTTTGTGGGATTTCTATGTCATTACATGCCTTAAAAGAGAGAGAGCACCAAACAGAACTTGCTTTTTTACTCGCTTAAGCAGGTACCATATGTATCCAATTTCTCTTGCTGCAGCCTTTAATCAATAGCAAACGCCATGTGTTAGAATGAACGAATGCTGATATGGGCGACTGCTCTTTTGTCGCTTCAATGCAGGTCATTTTAATTTGCATGTTTGTACTTTGTACCGGTAATCACAACAGAAGCTAAACACATTGCTTTAGGTTTTGAGAGAAACCTTACTTCAAAATGCAGAAAGATATCAGTACCTTTTTGGTGTTATCTTTATTGTTCGACATACTTTATTTCATCACATACCTTAGCGTTTTAGCATGTTTCTTTGTAAGCTGAAGTTCTTGCTAATATCCAAAAGAGAACGATGCAATTTCTTGAGTGGGTCAATATAAATTTCTCATCATCAGAATGCCACTAAACATAATAACCACTCTTTGTACCAATTCAAAAGCAAAGCTATTAAATTTACTTCCTGATATTGCTTCATGAACCTAACAGCAAGGAAAATATGAAACATGTTTATTCAAAGAAATGGTAATAAATGATGTATTGTAAAGGAATACCATTTCATCAATAGAATTACCAAATAGGTTACCATGATCAAGTTTTCATTAATAGGATTACCAAATAGGCTTCTTTTCACGATCAAGTTTTCTTCCCGAGAATAAGCATGGGGCTGGTATCCTGAAAATAAAAAAGAACATTGTAGATAAATAAGATCAACATGTCCCATTCCATCAACAAGGGGTTTGCTTTAAGGAACCTAATTCATAAACCCCTTCAAAGATGGATATTTTATAGAATCTCAAGATCATATATAAGAACAAATTAATAATTACAATAGAAGGCAGGTCTCACCAGACAAAACAACTTTCTATATATATCTGAGCCATTTTCTTACTGTTTACTGGCAGGCATATCTTTCCAGATTGCTCACATGAATTTGTTAAAATAAGCAGTGTTAAGCATTTAGTTTGCTTTTTGAAAGGGATATCCTACAATCCAGTGAATAATGATCTATCTCTGTGGATGGAATTACTTGTCTAAAGTACTAAAAGCAGCGAGGATAAAACGTAGTAATGAATCTCAACAATTATTTTACAGTTTTGAATGCAAATATTTCCCATCTCAAGCAAGCATTATTAAAGCATTTAGCTTGCTTCTTCCAAGGGGATAAAAATACAGTAACAGAGAATGGTAATAACATGTTCCAACTATTGTAGCTCTAAGAATGGTTGATGTCTTTGATACCATCTGTTGTATTTGAATAATACAGTCAAGGATATGAACCCCACTCTGACTGGCCTCGAGGCCAGCGACATCAACTAATTTTATCTTCTACAAGTAATGCGACAGTTGGATAAAGTTCTCTAGAAGTTTTATGCATGAACTTGAATCCAGTTTTCCACAGAATACTAAAACTTGAAGGTAGACGATCTTCATCCTGTTGCTATTTCATTTAGTGAGTGAAAAAGAAGAAAGAAAGAAAACAAAGAAATAAAGGAGAAAAGAAAGAAAAGAAAAGAAAAGGATACAAGCTATGAGAGATAGTAAGAAAAGTAAAACGATAGAAACCGAGAAAAGAAAAAAAAAGGTAAAGAGGAAGGTGGATAGCATGGAAGGAGCAACAAACCTAAAGGTTGGAAATAGTCCAAATTGTGCTATCAACTTATAGAATCCCTTTCAACAAATTACGTAATCATATGTTATAACTTACGTAATCACAATATTTTGGTTATAGAATCTCTAAATACATTTAACGTAATCGCCTTCATCAACATACGAATTGCATGATATAACCAAGTCATGTTTTTATTGTTACAGAATCTCTTAGTACAAATATGAGTCTACCGTTGAACTAAGAATCGTTTACAATAACTTAGAATTAAGAATAATTGTTCGAGAATCGTCTAGTGTGTACAATGTAATTGTCTTTGTATATTTGAGAATCTCACATAATTACATATAGAATCTTGTATTTATTGTTATAAAATTTTTAAACTAGGATTTTGAAAGACAAAATTTATCCTTTTAGCTAACAAAATCTCGTGTTATAACTTTAAGAATCAACTATTTACTATTACAAAATCTACTTTTTAAATGATTCTCCCTCCTTAAAATAACAAAACTCGCATTTGTTGTCTCTGATTTTTTCTTTCGTCATTCGCGGTTGAGGGTGATTTGGTGATGCTTAGATGTCTTTGGTTGAGGCTCGTGGTGGTCACGGGGATTCTCGTTCAATTTCTTCTTCGTTGAAATCCTAGTTTCTATCGACGAATTTAAAAGTGAATCGCTGGCGATTCGTTTCTCAAAATTGTTGCGTGCTATTAATTGTAACTGACTAGATTATGGAAATTTTTTAAATAAATTTGTTGTTTCGGTTTTGAAGGTGGTCAATTTTTCCTTTTAAATCATGCGCTTTACTTGTATACCCTCATTTAGGTTTGTAAGTTTCATTTAATTTCAATTTTACCACCTTATTTTTGCGAGAATCGAGCCCTTGTCCTTATATCATGGACGATAAATATTTGATTCTTAATTCTCACAATTATTTGGGTTCTCATTGGAAGCCCATATATATATATATATATATATATATATATATATATATATATATATATATATATATATATATATATATATATATATATATATATATATATGAAACAAAACTCCTATGAACTTAAGTTCATAATGAATAGTGGTGCCTCATTTTCTAACCACTCATCTTGCTTTGGGATCCGTGAAAGATATAAAGCCACTTTGAGATTTGTGCATCACAAATCTCAAGACAAGATGAGTGGATAAAAAGTTGGTGCACCACTATTCATGAACTTAAGTTATGAAGCCTTCTTATATATATATATATATATATATATATATATATATATATATATATATATATATATATATATATATATATGAAGCAGTATAAACTTAAGTTGATAGGAGGAGTGTCCACCAACTTTTATCCATTGATCTGCTTGAGATCCGTGAAATCAAGATACACACAAATCTCAAAGTGGGCTTTATATCTTTCACGGATCCCAAGACAACATCAATGGATGGAAAAGATTGGTGGATATTCTCACCCATCAACTTAAGT
Organism: Asparagus setaceus; assembly: GCA_012295165.1. NCBI lineage: Eukaryota > Viridiplantae > Streptophyta > Magnoliopsida > Asparagales > Asparagaceae > Asparagus > Asparagus setaceus. The sequence goes on along the minus strand of CM022705.1, from coordinate 57,462,672 downwards.
TTATAGAGCCTTCTTTATATATATATATATATATATATATATATATATATATATATATATATATATATATATAAAGAATACCATGAACTTAGTTAATAATGAATAGTGGTGCACCAACTTTTCTAACTCATCTGCTTTGAGATCCGTGAAAGATATAAAGGCCATTTTGAGATTTGTGAATCACAAATCTCAGAGCAGATGAGTGGATAAAAAGTTGGTGCCTTCTTTCTTATGAACTTAAATAAGGCACTACTATCTATATATATATATATATATATATATATATATATATATATATATATATATATATATATATATATATATAAAGCAGCATGTGTTATGCCCTAGAATGTTCTCTCCCGTGATGATTGTAACTCTATTCCGATCCAAATGGACTACTTGGGAATGTGATTCTCTGCATGAATTTGCAGAGTGACTTGTTTGTGTCTGTTTGCATGCGACGAGAGTAAAGACTCTCGTAGTTAAAGGAAATCTGTTGAATTTAAACTAGTGAGGGTTCTAGTCCCTCTATCCCCAATACAAGCCCCTTTTTAATTAACTATTTATTTATCCTCTTTTTTCATAAGAAAGGTTAAAGAAAATATAGAAAAGGGTTAATTTCACAAAATCCTTAAACTTTGGGAGGTGTTGCACATAACCTTTGAACTTTGTTTATCTCAAATAACACCACGGCTATGGTGTCTCACAAAACCCTCTTGAACTTTAGCTTATCTCACCTAACCTCCTTTCTATAATTTGCAAACAACTAAAATTTTCTTGAGAGAAAAAACTTAAAACTTTAGGAGGATTGCTTTGTAAATGACAAAATGATAAAGTTTAAGAATTTTTCACTCAAAAATATTTTAGTTATTTGTAAATTATAGGCGAGGAGTTAGGTGAATAAGTCGAGGTGTTTGAGACACCTCATAATATAGATAAACAAAGTTTAAGAGGTCTAGCCTAAATTCATTGGGGTTGAGAAATTGACCCTATAGAAAATCTATAGGCAATTTCCTTAGGGCCAGTCAACAGACTCACAGGTGAAGAATATGAACGTAAAAACATCCAACTTTTGAAAATATAAATAAAAATCATGGCCCGAGGGAATAAGTGTCTACAGGCTTGTATTATGATACGACATGTCTACAGACTATTAATAGATGTACATGCTTGGTATTTTTAGCTTCACATAGACCTGGCATTCTGTGCTCTTGCAATGCACAAGTAAAAAAAAAAAAAAAAATATTCTCACCTTTTCAGCAAATATAATTTGCATCAAAGACGACCCAAGTAAACAATATTGCAAATACTACAAAAATAGTCGAAAGTGATACATTCCCAAGGCAAACTATTTAAACCACTCTTATGACAATTTACCAAATTTGCACCTTAGACCACTAGCAATATAGGCTGAGATTCAAAGGGTAAAACAAGTATTTTCGCACCGCTCAAGAGAAGAAACCAAACCAGAAAGAGACGAACTACTTCAAATGGAGCCTTACAGAATTTGAGCCTCAACGCGTGCCGCCTCGTGTATAACTACATTAGGATAAGGCCAAAGCTACAAGCTTCATTGCAGTTAAACAAAAAGCAAGAGAAAAAGCATTCACATTTGTCAAACCTTCTCAATGGAATTGGAGACCAACATAAGAAATCACCCTTTTCATATGCTCTTTCAATAACAGTTTTTGTCCTATATGCTCCCTAATCATTCCTTTAGTTATAAGTTATACTTGCTCTCAATCCAACAGTACCCTATATATATATTACCCTCTGAACTGCTCCTAAAGAGGGGAAAAGATGACTTGCTCTTCAAGAGAGATTATCCTCACAAGCTCCTCTGACTCCTCAATCACAGCCTATGATCCTCTAACCGCCAACACTTTGGCTCGTTTTTCGGAAGCCGATCACCTCGACAAGGCCTCACCCTCGCTGGAAAAAACCTCATCGTTGCATCCCACATTTGCCCAAATACTGCATCCACCGGCTTCATCCACCTCTACAACTGGTGGTCCTCCGCTTCCTTTCAATGCATCCATGTCCCTGAACCTGTTGCCCCTATTGTAGCGATCCCTGATGGATCTTATCTTTTCTCAGGTAGCCTTTCAGGCTTCATTTACACCTTTTTGCTCCCTTCTGGTGAGCTTTATCGCTCATTTCAGGCTCATACTCAAGCAATCTCCTGCTTAGTGATAAATGAGGATAGTACTTTGTTGATATCTGGGGGTGATGATGGCGTGATAGCTGCATTCTCAATTCTTAATTTACTAGATGTTTCCTCAGATGAACATGGAGCATCTCAGATTGCTCTCTATCGGTTTCCTGCACACAGTTCAGCAGTCACAGGTATTTCTTTGGGATTAGGTGGGTGCAATTCCTCTATGGTTTCAACCTCGCTTGATGGCACATGTAAATTTTGGAGCATTGCAGATGGTGCTCAGCTTCAAACCATCCAATTCCAATGCCCACTTTGGTGCGTTGCAGTAGATCCTTATAATTTAGTAGCTTATGTTGGTGGATCAGATGGCCAATTGCATGCTATCTCGATGAAGAATAGAAGGAGAAGGCAAGGGATTCAAGTGGAGTCATGGGAAGCTGAATCGAACATAGCAGTTGTGGCATTGGCAATGGTGAATGGGAACAAGAATTTGGTCTCGGCTTCTGAAGAGGGGATTATAAGGATATGGGATTTGGAGAGCAGATCCATTGTTCAGGTTTTTGGGCATGAGAGGGGCGGCACAATTAGTCATATCTTGGTGGCTAATGGGTTTGGCAATGACCGAATCAAAGATGAAGGAGTTATACACAATGGCATAAGCAGTCAGGGGTTCAGTGAGAAGGAGATAAGCAGGAAGGTTATAAATGTGGAAGAAATGGAGGAGTTGTTGGGTGTCGCGGTAAAAGATAGGAGGAGGGCCATTGACATGCTTGAGGTCACTATTGAAACTTACGAAAAGCTATTAGGACTACTTCTCAAGGAGGCCAAGGGCGGTGGAGGTAAAGAGGAATCCAAAAACACGGACTCTTCTATGTAACATCTTTAATACTAGGGATTCCAGCTCAAGTACATGTAATTCAGAAACTATTTTGTAAAAGAAATGGATAGAAAGATAAATACCTTGTTTGCTTTGTGGGAATTCTATGTCATTACATGCCTTAAAAGAGAGAGAGAGAGAGAGCACCAAACAGAACTTGCTTTTTACTCGCTTAAGCAGGTACCATATGTATCAATTTAGCTGGCTGCAGCCTTTAATCTATAGCAAGCATGCGTGTTAGAATGAACGAATGCTGATATGGGCTGACTGCTCTTTTGTCGCTTCAATGCAGGTCATTTTAATTTGTACTTTGTACCGGTAATTACAACAGAAGCTAAACACATTGCTTTAGGTTTTGAGAGAAACCTTACTTCAAAATGCAGAAAGATATCAGTACCTTTTGGTGTTATCTTTATTGTTCGACATACATTATTTCATCACATACCTTAGCGTTTTAGCAAGTTTCTTTGTAAGCTGAAATTCTTGCTAATATCCAAAAGAGAACGATGCAATTTCTTGAGTGAGTCAATATAAATTTCTGATCATCAGAATGCCACTAAACATAATAACCACTCTTTGTACCAATTCAAAAGCAAAGCTATTAAATTTACTCCCTGATATTGCTTCATGAACCTAACAGCAAGGAAAATATGAAACATGTTTATTCAAAGAAATGGTAATAAATGATGTATTGTAAAGGAATACCATTTCATCAATAGAATTACCAAATAGGCTACCATGATCAAGTTTTCATTAATAGGATTACCAGATAGGCTTCTTTTCACGATCAAGTTTTCTTCGAGAATAAGCATGGGGCTGATATCCTGAAATTAAAAGAACATGGTAGATAAATAAGATCAGCATGTCCCATTCCATCCACAAGGGGTTTGCTTTAAGGAATCTAATTCATAAACCTCCCTTCAAAGATGGATATTTTATAGAATCTCAAGATCATATATAAGAACAAATTAATTATTACAATAGAAGGCAGGTCTCACCAGGCAAAACATCTTTCTATAAATATCTGAGCCATTTTCTTACTGTTTACTGGCAGGCATATCTTTCAGATTGCTCACATGAATTTGTTAAAATAAGCAGTGTTAAGCATTTAGTTTGCTTTTTTGAAAGGGATATCCTACAATCCAGTGAATAATGATCTATCTCTGTGGATGGAATTACATGTCTAAAGTACTAAAAGCAGCGAGGATAAAGCGTAGTAGTGAATCTCAACAATTATTTTACAGCTTTGAATGCAAATATTTCCCATCTCAAGCAAGCATTATTAAAGCATTTAGCTTGCTTCTTCCAAGGGATAAAAATACAGTAACAGAGAATGGTAATAACATGTTCCAACTATTGTAGCTCTAAGAATGGTTGATGTCTTTGATACCATCTGTTGTATTTGAATAAAACAGTCAAGGATATGAACCCCACTCTGACTGACCTCGGGGCCAGCGACCTAGCCCCAAGGTTTTAAATGTCGGATATCGGGTTCATGTCGGACGGTTGAAATCCATGTCGGATAAGATGAGGGATATATCGGGGACATGGACTAAATATTGGATTGCCATATCGGGTGAATGCGCTATATAATATCATGTCCTAAATGCAATCTAAGCATTTCTAAATTCAATTTAAGCATGCTTTATAATTTTTATAGTCTAAACATATAAAAAGTAAATAATATTTGATGTTTAGGGTCACTAACGATTGTAAAATTTGATTCTCGATTGCATCTTGAAACCATTCACGGAGGAGAGAGAGATAGATTGAGAGAGAGACAAAGAGATTGAGAGAGATAGACTTCGAGAGAAAAGAGCGAGAGAGAGAGAGACAAAGAGATTGAGAGAATGAGAGGAAAAGATAGAAAACTCACAGTCTGAAGAAGCTTAAGTCGTCGTTAGGTTCCGGCGATCAAGGGAAGGAGTTTAGAAATGAAGCCATCGCGAAGAAGAGAAGAGCGAAAGCTGATGATGGTTCAGAACCTACAGCGATGAGACGAGAGAGAGAGACGAAAATCGCCATTTTGCTAGTTTTTTGCTATCGGGTTCATATCTCTGAATAGGTCAAAAGTGAAACGGTTTGGATTTTCAGCACTAAACCCAAACCGGTTAGAAAAAATAGCGGGAAAAAGGTCATCGGCCGATTTTTCAAAGCCAAATCGTGTCGCTCAAGCCCTCAAACAGAACATACCGTAGCGGACATGTTGTGGTAGAACAATTCGCTCTTGCTATACGGTGTTCTCTTGATGGAACGAAATAAGTAATCGAATCAACTAATTGTATCTTCTACAAGTAACAATCGACAGTTGGATAAAGTTCTCTAGAAGTTGTGTGCATGAACTTGAATCCAGTTTTCCACAGAATACAAACTTGAAGGAAGCGATCTTCATCTTGTATATTGATTTAGTGAGTGAAAAGAAGAAAGAAAGAAAACAAAGAAATAAAGGAGAAAAGAAAGAAAAGAAAAGGATACAAGCTATGAGAAAAGATAGTAAGAAAAGAAAACGATAGAAGCAGAAAAGAAAAAAGGTAAAGAGGAAGGTGGATAGCATGGAAGGCGACAAACCTAAAGATTGGAAATAGTCCAAATTGTGCTAGGAACTGATCAGGGGCGGACCCTCCATATGATGCGCTTAGGATATATTAGAATCTATCCTTTTTGATAGGATTTTATTTTATTCTATGTAATATTTTTTTAGTTAAATTTCTTTAGGATTTTGATTTTGAGATCTCTTTCTACTTTAGTTAGGATTTTAGTTGATTCCAACTTCTAGTGTTGTTATGTTTTGATTTGATTAGGATTTTGATTTGCTTCCTTAACTGTTTAGATGCTTTCTTTTTCTATTAATAAGAGATGTAATCCTCCATGAAGAATGAACATTATTGAATAAAAATTTGAGTTTGAGAATTCTCTGTTGAGCATGTGAGATGTTCCTTGGCGTGTCGTTTGCCTTTTTTTTTTTTTTGGGTGTGAAGCCCTTGGGTGTGAGGCCTCTAGGTGTAAGGCCTAGCTAGTTATCAAATCTCTCATCTTTAAAAATCCCATCCTTTTCCAATCCTAACCACCCAGCCAAAAGCCCTACAAAGCCTACCACAAATCAGCCCCAAAATCACAAAAAAAGCCACAATCACTTTTTTGGGTTCCTATTCATATCGCAAACAGTAACCATACTGTTTGGCCAGTTAAGAGTAATTTTGTTACTGTTCATAGACTGAACAGTGCTTCATTCGATGTTCGTCGCCTCCTCCTCGCCATCCAGATTTGCTACTTGTTGTCCTCCATTGCCGATCAAGTTTACAACGGAAGTTTTCGTCAATCCGTAGTCATGTTCAGATCAAGCCCTCTCTCCGCTCCCCATCAGGACTAAATATTGGATTGCCATATCGGTGGTGCCTATATATAATATCATGTCCTAAATGCAATCTAAGCATTTCTAAATTCAATTTAAGCATGCTTTATAATTTTATAGTCTAAACATATAAAAAGTAAATAATATTTGATGTTTAGGGTCACTAACCGATTGTAAAATTTGATTCTCGATTGCATCTTGAAACCATTCACCGAGGAGAGAGAGAGATAGATTGAGAGAGAGACAAAGAGATTGAGAGAGAGACAAAGAGATTGAGAGAGAGACAAAGAGATTGAGAGAGAGACAAAGAGATTGAGAGAGAGAATGAGAGAGAGAAAAGATAGAAGAAGACTCACCACCACCAGAGAGAAGTTTAAGTCGTTCTGGTTCCAACGCCAAAGGGAAGAGAGAGAGGAAGAGGCGATGAGGTTCAGCGAAATTTCCAGAAAGAGAGAGAGAGAGGACGAGGCGGTGATGGTTCCGAACCTACAGCGATGAGGACGAGAGAGAGAGAGACGAAAATCGGCCATTTTGCCCTAGTTTTTTTTTGCTATCGGGTTCATATCTCTCAGAATAGGTCAAAAGTGAAACGGGTTTGGATTTTCAGCACTAAACCCAAACCCGGTTAGAAAAAAATAGCGGGAAAAAGGTCATATCGGCCGATTTTTCAAAGCCCAAGTCGTGTCGCTCAAGCCCTCAAACAGACATACCGGCCGACATGTTGTCGGCCGACATTTAAAACACTGCCTAGCCCTGGTGTTCTCTTGATGGAACGAAATGTAATGACGAATCAACTAATTGTATCTTCTACAAGTAATGCGACAGTTGGATAAAGTTCTCTAGAAGTTGTGTGCATGAACTTGAATCCAGTTTTCCACAGAATACTAAAACTTGAAGGTAGACGATCTTCATCTTGTAGCTATTTGATTTAGTGAGTGAAAAAGAAGAAAGAAAGAAAACAAAGAAATAAAGGAGAAAAGAAAGAAAAGAAAAGGATACAAGCTATGAGAAAAGATAGTAAGAAAAGAAAAACGATAGAAACCGAGAAAAGAAAAAAAAAGGTAAAGAGGAATCCAAAAACACGGACTCTTCTATGTAACATCTTTAATACTAGGGATTCCAGCTCAAGTACATGTAATTCAGAAACTATTTTGTAAAAGAAATGGATAGAAAGATAAATACCTTGTTTGCTTTGTGGGAATTCTATGTCATTACATGCCTTAAAAGAGAGAGAGAGAGAGAGCACCAAACAGAACTTGCTTTTTTACTCGCTTAAGCAGGTACCATATGTATCCAATTTCGCTGGCTGCAGCCTTTAATCTATAGCAAACGCCACGTGTTAGAATGAACGAATGCTGATATGGGCGACTGCTCTTTTGTCGCTTCAATGCAGGTCATTTTAATTTGTACTTTGTACCGGTAATTACAACAGAAGCTAAACACATTGCTTTAGGTTTTGAGAGAAACCTTACTTCAAAATGCAGAAAGATATCAGTACCTTTTTGGTGTTATCTTTATTGTTCGACATACATTATTTCATCACATACCTTAGCGTTTTAGCAAGTTTCTTTGTAAGCTGAAATTCTTGCTAATATCCAAAAGAGAACGATGCAATTTCTTGAGTGAGTCAATATAAATTTCTGATCATCAGAATGCCACTAAACATAATAACCACTCTTTGTACCAATTCAAAAGCAAAGCTATTAAATTTACTCCTGATATTGCTTCATGAACCTAACAGCAAGGAAAATATGAAACATGTTTATTCAAAGAAATGGTAATAAATGATGTATTGTAAAGGAATACCATTTCATCAATAGAATTACCAAATAGGCTACCATGATCAAGTTTTCATTAATAGGATTACCAGATAGGCTTCTTTTCACGATCAAGTTTTCTTCCGAGAATAAGCATGGGGCTGATATCCTGAAATTAAAAAGAACATGGTAGATAAATAAGATCAGCATGTCCCATTCCATCCACAAGGGGTTTGCTTTAAGGAATCTAATTCATAAACCTCCCTTCAAAGATGGATATTTTATAGAATCTCAAGATCATATATAAGAACAAATTAATTATTACAATAGAAGGCAGGTCTCACCAGGCAAAACATCTTTCTATAAATATCTGAGCCATTTTCTTACTGTTTACTGGCAGGCATATCTTTCCAGATTGCTCGCATGAATTTGTTAAAATAAGCAGTGTTAAGCATTTAGTTTGCTTTTTTGAAAGGGATATCCTACAATCCAGTGAATAATGATCTATCTCTGTGGATGGAATTACATGTCTAAAGTACTAAAAAGCAGCGAGGATAAAACGTAGTAGTGAATCTCAACAATTATTTTACAGCTTTGAATGCAAATATTTCCCATCTCAAGCAAGCATTATTAAAGCATTTAGCTTGCTTCTTCCAAGGGGATAAAAATACAGTAACAGAGAATGGTAATAACATGTTCCAACTATTGTAGCTCTAAGAATGGTTGATGTCTTTGATACCATCTGTTGTATTTGAATAAAACAGTCAAGGATATGAACCCCACTCGATCGACTCCGGCCACCTAGCCCCAAGGTTTTAAATGTCGGATATCGGGTTCATGTCGGACGGCTGAAATCCATGTCGGATAGCGGAAATCGGGGATATATCGGGGGACATGGACTAAATATTGGATTGCCATATCGGGTGAGTGCTTTATATATATAATATCATGTCCTAAATGCAATCTAAGCATTTCTAAATTCAATTTAAGCATGCTTTATAATTTTTATAGTCTAAACATATAAAAAGTAAATAATATTTGATGTTTAGGGTCACTAACCGATTGTAAAATTTGATTCTCGATTGCATCTTGAAACCATTCACCGAGGGAGAGAGAGAGATAGATTGAGAGAGACAAAGAGATTGAGAGATAGACTCGAGAGAGAGAAAGAGAGACCGAGAGAGACAAAGAGATTGAGAGAGAGAATGAGAGAGAGAAAAGATAGAAGAAGACTCACCACCACCGAGAGAAGCTTGAAGTCGTCAAAGGTCCTCAAAGGGAAGAGAGAGAGGAAGAGGCGATGGTTCAAATCGCACCGCAGAAAGAGAGAGAGAGAGAGGACGAGGCGTGATGGTTCAACCTGTACCATGAGGACAGAGAGAGAGAGATTTAAAATCGCCATTTTGCCCTAGTTTTTTGCTATCGGTTCATATCTCTGTAATAGGTCAGTGAAACGGTTTGGATTTTCAGCACTAAACCCAAACCCGTTAGAAAAATAGCGGAAAAAGGTCATATCGGCCGATTTTTCAAAGCAGAATAAGTATAGCTCAAAGCCCTCAAAAGCAGTTATACCGGCCACGACATGTTTGGCCGGCCATTTTAAACTTTCTTTGCCTAATACGGTGTTCTCTTGATGGAACGAAATGTAATGACTAATCAACTAATTGTATCTTCTACAAGTAATGCAGTTGGATAAAGTTCTCTAGAAGTTGTGTGCATGAACTTGAATCCAGTTTTCCACAGAATACTAAAACTTGAAGGTAGACGATCTTCATCTTGTAGCTATTTGATTTAGTGAGTGAAAAGAAGAAAGAAAAGAAAACAAAGAAATAAAGGAGAAAAGAAAAGAAAGAAAAGGATACAAGCTATGAGAAAAGATAGTAAGAAAAGAAAAACGATAGAAACCGAGAAAAGAAAAAAAAAGGTAAAGAGGAAGGTGGATAGCATGGAAGGAGCAGCAAACCTAAAGATTGGAAATAGTCCAAATTGTGCTAGGGAACTGATGCAGGACGGACCCTCCATATGATGCGCTTAGGATATATTAGAATCTATCCTTTTTTGATAGGATTTTATTTTATTCTATGTAATATTTTTTTTAGTTAGAATTTCTTTAGGATTTTGATTTTGAGATCTCTTTCTACTTTAGTTAGGATTTTAGTTGATTCCAACTTCTAGTGTTGTTATGTTTTGATTTGATTAGGATTTTGATTTGCTTCCTTAACTGTTTAGATGCTTTCTTTTTCTATAAATAAGAGATGTAATCCTCCATGAAGAATGAACACTATTGAATAAAAATTTGAGTTTGAGAATTCTCTGTTGAGCATGTGAGATGTTCCTTGACGTGTCGTTTGCCTTTTTTTTTTTTGGGTGTGAAGCCCTTGGGTGTGAGGCCTCTAGGTGTAAGGTTTAACTAGTTATCAAATCTCTCCACTTTAAAAATCTCATCCTTTTCCAGTCCTAATCACCCATCCAAAAGCCCTACAAAGCCTACCACAAATCAGCCCCAAAATCACAAAAAAGCCACAATCACTGTTTTGGTTCCTATTCATATCGCAAACAGTAACCATACTGTTTGGCCAGTAAGAGTAATTTGTTACTGTTCATGGACTGAACAGTGCCTCATTCGATGTTCATCGCCTCCTCCTCGCCATCCAAATTTGCTACTTGTTGTCCTCCATTGCCGATCAAGTTTACAACGGAAGTTTTCGTCAATCCGTAGTCATGTTCAGATCGAAGCCCTCTCTCCGCTCCCCATCAGGAAATTTAAGTAGAATAAAACAAGGCCTGATTAAGAAAGTACAAGGCAAGCAAGCATCAATTTTTCAAAATGACTGCCTATGTGCTGTAGGTCAATTTGCAACATGCTAAAACACGAAGAAGAATGATAATCTGAGCCCATATAACACAGTGACACACACCTAGAAAACTTCATATACACTAAGCTAAATGCATGAGGTAGTCGTTTAATACTCAAAATGTTGCCCTTATTTTAAAAGGTACAATGATTAGTGGATTGCAGCTTATTTAGCCTGCAAAATAGTCAACATTATTCGGGCAACATGATTTGAAAGAGGAGGCATGTTAAAGACTGTGCTAATATTCAGATTAATTAATATAAAAATTGGATCATGTGTTTGTTACTCTATCAAACATTTGTGTAATCATTTTGATTGAGCGATTGTAGTATCTTGTTTAAATTGGACGATAAATATAACTACTTAGAGATCCTAATGTCATGAAATTGATTATTAGCTCACAAAAAAATAGTGTAAGATTTTACCATTATGTTCTAATTCATGATCAACTATATAATGGTTTCTAATCTCTGTTCATCATAGTAAGGGAAGGAGCATATGTTTTTCCAGGATGTGACATTGTTCTAGGTTGTGGTTTCATGACTCTGAAACAAGCATAAGCTGGCGAAGCAGCTTTAAGTTAAATGGGGAGGATGCAGGGTCCAAAAGCTGCCCAATCAGACTTGCATGTGCAGGCACATTATATGTAGGTGTTGGTGTGTTTATAACAATATTGAGCATTGCTTTTGAGATAAGGATGATTATGAAATTGCTCCCACCAACAAATAATATATCACTTCTTATACTTATATGTTTTTTTTTAAAGTTTACATTATTTAGGCTAGTGTCCGATGGTATTAGACTCGGATCTTGCACAAACCGAAATGACATCGAGTCCAAAGACTTGGTCTACATCCAACAATAAAGCATCAGGTGGTGTTCCGAGTTTTCTTCTTGGTTTTGGATTCTTAATACCTATCGGATTCTGGCGCAGGTACATAAAGTAGTAAATCACCTACCCGATGCTCATTATCAATAGGCTAATCTGTTAGGTTCTAGCAGGACTATAACTGGGTATCTCATATGTAACATAACCATTTCTTAGATCAATATAATATAGTAAAGCGTGGTATTGCAGCATCTTCAAAGTTTAGTGCTGCAAATATTACACTTCAAATAAGATAAATTGTATCACATTAGTTTGTAGAGTTTGCAGTTCCTTAGTCAGCCAAACCAAGCTATAAGATCAAAAAATTAAAATCTTAATTTACAGTGACAATAGTAAACATTTTTAATTCAAACATATCTTATTTAGCAATAATATTGAACTGAGTTTTAGAAAATAGGAGATGAAAAACCGTTCATACTTGAAAATGGACGCCATTGAGCTTGGAGCAGAATCGGTCAATGTTTAACCCTTAAAAGTTCTATTAACATGAGACGTTGGAGAATAAAGAGTACACCACACTACAAATTTTTAAGGATAAGACAATACTCTGAGGTATATCATTAATTTATATATACTAATATATTAAGAATGCTATTAATCATTAGTCACATTTATTATTTTTTCCGGTTAGGTTTAAGCTCAGATTTGGATAGAGGATGGGGTTGAGTATGTCTTCTTCATGCATGTAACCTATTCATATAAGTTTGGGTTTATGTTCAATTGGATCAGCGTCGGGTTATGAGATCCACTTTTGGCTTGGAATTTCATTCCATGACCTACCCATAAATTATCAGGATAGGTTCATGCCCTTCTGGGTGTGATCTAGACCCAGATTGGAGCAGACTGGTCCAGACCCTTTCGTAAAAATTCCACTTTTAATTTTGTTAAGGGAGATGTCCGATCCATTAGCAAGAGTTACCATGGACATTGACAGCCACTTCAACAAGAGTAGTCTTGGACCTCTTCGTACTTCACCTCGTAAAATTACTTGTATCAGGTGGTTAATTTTCATGTTGGTACAAATAATTTACTAGAACCGCAAAGATTGCATCACAACAACAATATCTCCAAAGGCAATTCAGTAAAAATCGTACCAAGTATCTTTTCAATATTTCAACATGCATTTGGAATTTTCTCCATATGGCATCAAAATTGAACTCTTATTTTTACCCAAAATAAAAAAAAGAGGAAAATTTGGAGGAAAGATCTTACGAATACGTGAATCAAAGGCGTGGACCGAGATACTCAAACCTATTCCACGCTTGATCCGAGGGCAAGAATCGAGGAATTTGTATCACTCCACTGCTGTTGGCGAGAGCCCATCACCGTTAAGGGTAATTACTTTAGGTTTAGGGTTTGAGAAAGCTAGAAGAATTGAAGCCATGACCGTGGCGTATAACGAATTTAAGAGAAATGGGAAATTTCGCGCGAGCGAGATCAAGGCAGTTTGTGGAAGTTGGAAGCTACTTGGAATTGGATAGGGCTTGGAAGTTTCGGCCTATTATTTAATCTCCCATTATAATATATTAAGAACATGACGAAGATTAAAAAAGGAATAAGGGAATCATTACACTTTAATTTTTTTTGTTTTTATGAACTAGTTAAATTCCATAATTACTTGGACAATAAAATATGACAAAGAGTGCTTACTGCTTACAGTTCCATAATGATTAAATACAATAGTAAAAGCTACTTTTAAGAATATGTTTCATGCAAATTTAACCTAATTCCTCAACATTATCTTTCATTTTTTTTCCCCTGAGAAAACTTCATTTTCCTGGTGATCTAATTCCCTCAACATTTTCGTTTCATTTCTTTGAACGCTAGTAAATTGCATACATCGTGCAGTCAAAAGAATCTTGTTCCAAGAAAATTAAATATAATTTTCTTCCCTTGTAAATTATACTGAATTGATTAGACAGTAGTGGAGTGTAAATGACACAACATGCAAATAGCAAATACTGAAAATTAAATGAAAGAAACTTAATGAAGAACCAACCACAAATTGCACATACTTTAGTACCCAAGTCAAATTCAAGGTCTTGCCAATATCAACAAGTTTCAGTGTAGATTCTTTTCACTAACTCCTGAGACCATTTTCTCAAAAACCTTTCATTTGTAGATATTTATGATCCATTTCTAATGTAATTAACTATAATTTTACGTGAATCGTATTTATTTTCTTTCTCATTCAAAATAAATCATGTTCACGAATTAAACTAACTTATTTTAATACAAAAGAAAGTCTATATTTTCTCGTTTTAGAGGATATATAGGATTTGATCAGTATATGACCACATCAAGCCGAAAAACCCAAAAATGTGCAACAAATTAAATCATATAAACAAAACAATAATCAACGATTTAAATACTCAAAACATAGAAAACCTTGTCCAAATCATAGACATACCAAAATCCAAATAAAATTTCATAACGCATTAAACAAACAACCTACAACCTATATCAACCTACAACTAAACTTCTTCAAACAAACATCAAAACAACTAAACCAAACCCAAGTCCAGCCATAACCCTATAAGAACCAGCAACAACATTCAACGCAGCAGCAGAACTAGACCAGGGATCACTTGAAGGACCCAAACCCGAATACGAGTCTGAGCTCGAACCCGAACCAGGAACTGGCGCAGCGCCAGGCGCAGGGATAATGAACGGGTGCACCATGACTCGCACGATCAGCTTCTGGCCCAACTTGCAGTGGTCAGGTTCGCCGCTGATGAAGTAGAAATAGCCATACCGGTCGAACCAGAACGTCGAGTTTCCGTCAGTGAAGGTGAGCTGTGGATTGCTTGTGTTGCAATTGACGTAGCCTTCCCGGTCCACAACGAGCACTGAGTCATTTGTGTACTTGAAATCTAGGGTAGTCAAAAACATCACATGAGCAAATGTTAAGTGTGTAATTGATTAGACAAGTTGTTTTAGTTTTAGATTTATTAGTATCTGAATTATGTAAAATAATTTCCATTTGCTAGTTAACGTGACATGAACCTTGAGGATGAAGGCAATAGGTATAACACAAAACATAATTTTTTTTGTCTCTTTTGGTAATGGCAAGTATATATGTCATAATTCAAAGTGCATATACATAGTCTAAATCTAACTCTATAACTTATCAATTCACTCAACAACTAATATTCTACTAATCATAATCGCACAAAACATATATATAATCATCTATTTTTTGTAACGAGCTTGTTTCCAATTTTCCTCGTTAGCTATTAATGGAAATGAAACAGTATGTATATAATTAACATTTTCACCTTTCCGTAAGAGCTATACATGAATACATTATAACACAAAATGGTAGGAAAATCTGTGATCTTACACAAGGAATCGCCAATGTGGAAGCGATTTCTCCCTGCCCAATGGTTATAAGTCTCAGTCTCCTCCTCATTGGGCTTCACCCAGCCCCTCGGTCCTCCCACACGATACTCATGCGCCGATGCAGCTGAGACCATCGACAACGAAATCAAGAGAGCTAGAAAGAGCGCTTTAGGCATTGTGGAAATAGCTGGCTGGAATAAGTATGAGCAGAAACAAAGGAGAGCTTTTAAGTTTTTATTGATGAAAATTTGAGAATTCCGTTGAGCTGAGGGAAGCAGTATTTGGATTTTTAAAGGGAGAAATGGAGGGAAAAGGTGGTTACAAAGTTAGTTTTATCTCTTGAGTGGTGGGATAGTGGTGCGGGTAATTGGGGATGTGGTGTGAGAGTGGGGACGGTTATTACTGTGATACGTGGCGGAAATCTGCACGTTGATAGGGGAAGTCAAAGATTAAGGTTACTTAGTTGAGTGGTTGGGGTAGTTTTAGTGGGGACGGTGTACGTCAAACAACAGCAATGAAATAATTGAATTCCGTATTTGGGTTCAACCAGATATGGACCAGACCCAGTCCAACCCACAGTTAGATCTCCACTTGGGCTACGCCCTTAAGCCTTAAAAAAAAAAAAAGGGATTTTTAGCCTAGCCTAGGTGTGTACATACTTGGGCGTAAATAAATTATTAGCTTTTCTACAGAAGATAGAAACAGAATATGCTCCTGACAATTGGAATTAGTTGAATGCAACTCCTAGTTTAGTAAAGTAAATTAGTAACTTTTTTTGGGATAGATGATTTAATTAGTTACTTAGAAATATGAGATGTGCAGTTGTGCACCCAACCAAAGTTTATATTGTTCAACTCGATTATGTATATAATTTTACATATAAGAACTACAGGACTTTGAATTTCGTACATCATGAAAGAGACTATAAATGTACTTCCTCTACCTGTCACCCTCTTTTGAATTCATTTGAAATAAAGAGAGAGTATATCTCAAGTAGCATAACTTTAGCTTACAACCAGTAGCATGGTTTTAGCATGCATATGTACAATACAAATTCTGAATTATATATGCGGAGTGCAAATGTAGAAGAGTGACTAGTGAAGTAAAGTGGAGAGATTAAAGAAGTTGCTACTCTTAATTTCTATATTTAATTAACATCAACATCACGTTATTAATCCAATTCAGAAATCATACAACTCACTCACCACACAAAAAAGGGACCCCTCGTGCTCTCTCCGACCCTCAAGTGCTCACCTACTATTTCTGGTCAACAACACTCGTCTGGTCCCAATTTACAACCTTTTATTGACTGAAACATGTAATTAATACTAACTGACACGAGCCAAATGCAGGTTGCCGAAAATAAGGCTCAGACGTTACTTCCAACTGTTTCGGCTATTTTTGTCAAGTCATTAAAGCTTGCCAGCCAATAATAGAGCGCTAATTGCAGCAAGAGTTATTAATAACAAGGAAACTGCCAAATTACTTGAGCTGCTAGCTAGGACCACGTCACTGGCAATACCCGGTAATTTCACTGCAGTTTTTACTGCTACACTATTCAATCTACCGGTTATATAATGGCTTAGGTCAAGCCAGCGTCTAACCTTTGATATGTGTTCGGTACCTTCAGAATGCCAGCCCTCATATTATTTTCTTTTCTTTAGTTATATCTTACGGCCTTCTTCTGCTTATTTTCATGATCTTTTTAGTGCTGGCTAGCCAGTATATATACAAATTCAAGTTTTGATCCTTAATTCGTTTGATTTCCGTTCTATGATTCTTTGCTACTTTATGATATAGGATCCTTAATTTCAACATTGTTTCTTATATATGTTATTTCTAATGATATCAGGTTTTGGGATTTTGTTTGTTTGTTTGTTTGTTTGTGTGTGTGTGTGTTTATTTTTTCTTTTTCTTTTTCCCCTGCTAGCTGTAATTGTCTAATTTAGTCTTTTATAGATGCTAATTAGCGCTCCTTGACTTTGTAGAGACATTCTCCAACCTATTTCTTTTTATCAATCAACAGTTTTACACAGAGGTCCCCTTTTTATATTTTTATAAACTTATATTTTCTTTCATATATGTAGTAAGGAACAATGTGGCTGTAGTTCAAAACCAATCTCAACCTTTTTCCAACCTGCTAGTATAATATTTCTGAGGATGTTACCTGGATCGTAGATCCATACAAAAAGATTTTTCATGGAAATTGTAAAAAGACAACATGGCATAAACATCTGCTTACATCGAACATACTGAAGTATAAATTGTGTGCTCATATAACACATTATAATTTGATCATGTCTGCGTTTGGTTTTCTTCAAGTTGCATATATAATATAAAAGGGGTGAGATTAGGTTATGAGAGGCTCCAAAGTAATGGAATAGTACATCAATTTACATCGCAATACTTGCTCATTCATGCATTTTACATATTTTTGTTTATGAATTTCTTTCTATATATGTAAAATTTTGGCAATTTTATTTTGTTATGCTGTGGTATTATGCAAATGCAGGGAAAGCAGAAAAGGGTGGAAGAGTAGAGGGAGGAGAACCTGCAATATATGACAGAAGAGAGAGAGCATAGCCCGACACCAGCGAAAAGGAGGTCGCTGTTGCTGGGTCTGTGCTCTCTTATCTTTCTGTCATACACCATATCTAGGGTTTCCTTCTCCTCTTTCAAAACCCTAGCTATCATTATCCTGTTGTCTACAGAAGCTCAATTCTAGGTAATATCAAGGTGAAATATATATATATATATATATATATATATATATATATATATATATATATATATATATATATATATATATATATATATATATATATATATATATATATATATATATATATACTTTGGTTGGATAAGACTAGATCTCAATTACATACATACTTCAAGCATTTTAATGGCTAATTGGATCAGATGTGTAGGTGAAAAGGAGGCCAGAAAAAGAACCCTTTCTTTTCTTGTTATTTGCTTGTCATCTATTTTTCTCTAAATCATGATGATCAACATATGAAACTGTGAATTTCTACTGTAAATGAAATCAATGTTGACATTCTCTAGGGCAAAATAATTTCAATTATTGACATTTATATATAGTACTTGCTAATAGTCAGTTTTATTTTCTTTTAAATATCCATTAAGTATATTTATATAAATTTTTCATGAATATAAGAAGGAAAAAATCTGGCGTAGATGGATCTATGGTCCTTTTTTTTTTTTTGGTTTCAATTTTCCGATGCTCCTACATCAAATTTGATTAAAACATTAATATAGATTAATTCTGTTCTTGGAACAGTACAACTCAACTGCTCTTAATGCCTAAAAGTGTTACTCGACGTTTATCAAATAATTTGCAGTGATGCATAGTACATCCATTGAAATGCAAAGAGAATCAAGCTCGTATTAGCACCTCAGCAAGAAGGAACTTTCAACAGTTCAGGATTACCGCCACATTGTTCAAGAAAGGGAAAGAAAAGGGATCTTCCTCAATCCTTAATTAATAGGAAAATCATTTAGCGCCTTCAAATCCATAACATGCTGGCAGCATAAATATTTTGATATGTCATTCATGAAATGCTCCATTTATGAAAAGAGGTATTCGGATTATTTTAAATTAAGCATCTAATATCTATTTCTGTGCTTTTTCTACATATACATGCATTAATTCTAACATTTTGGCCTCTAATTTTCTTTGGGAAAAAGACTGCCTGGCATGAGGAGGGTTCAATTGGTTTCTAATTAACCCTATTCGTGAGATTGAGAAGTAAATTTGATTGAATGGAAAAACATTGCAAACTAGGCAGCGACGTGTATTTTCTATCAGTATGCAAAAAGAAGAGAAACTGCCAGTAAGGAAATTCTACTGGTTTGTGCTAACAAAGCAATAGATTTACATACAAAGGGGTGATAGATAATTTTCCCGACAGAGACTTCACCCAAAAAAATGGCTAAAAAATATGGACGCCGTTGCCGGGGATCGAACCCGGTTCACCCGCGTGACAGGCGGGAATACTCACCACTATACTACAACGACCTTGTTCGTGTATGAATTAACACAATATTAAGACTGCAAAACCAAAATTGCTGCATAGTATGGAGGATGGGATCTTATTGAGAGGAAGTAATAAATTTAGATTTACGTATTTTTGCGAGGCTACATTTCAGCGACTCTTTGCAATGCTATCTACAGTAAACTCTCTATATGAACTTTTGGGTTTTTTTTTATGGAAACCACCTGATAAATAGAGTGATTATATAGGAATCACTTTATATCAAAACCATCTAAAAATTATGTTTTCCTTCAATCAACCACCCATGGCCATTTTTTATTGACTTTTTGACCAAATTTCTGATAATACTCTCAATAATTTTTGGGATAAACATGCATGGCATGTGCCCTCATTAAGGGTATTAATGGAAATTTGGTCAAAAAGTCAACAAAAATTGTGCGTGGGTGGTTGATTGAAGAAAAAACATACTTTTTAGATGACCACTATAAATTAAAAATTGTAGGTGGTTCCTATATAATCACCCTATTTATTATTAGATGGTTTCCATAAAAAAGACCCGAAACTTTTTACACCTGATAGGGAACTTGTCTTTGCCTTTAAAAGAGTAATTTTTTCCCTCCATTTTGTTATCTATTTGTAAATCCTGTTTTCTCCGAAAATTTTCAGTAATCTCCTCAAATATCGAAGCTTTCAGTCTAATCCATCGGCCAACCTTGTACATGATCCCCTTATAGTTTTTTTGGCTAACAAAAATGTCTGACATCTATCTTATCCTTCTTGTATACGATTACCCTCTCTCCATCACACACAGACAAAGATCTTGATATACATGCTCACATTTACAAATGACGAGAACTGAGTTGCTTTGGTCATTTCAGTTACCCGCTTTGAATCAAGTTCCAATGAAATGTGTGAACCGTAAGAGAGCCCAAAAGAAGAGGGAACTAAACTCGCCTAATTTACAGAAATTCTTCAGAGGCTGCCAATGTCGCCTTTGATAGAATCAGCTATGTGACAGACACTTACCTATTTTACATTCAACTTGAATTCGAAATGGTTTATATTTTAGAACATCAGATATTTTATTTTGATACAGATGAAGAGAGAAAGAAATCAACAATTTATTAAATGCACAGAACACTGGCATGTCTACAGTTCACCAGAAATGCATCAAATAAACATTTTTTTTAGAACAATGCATCAAATAAACATGAGATCATAATTTGCTAGAGCCACGTCCTCTTGCATTTCTTTCCCTCCACTTCCCGACGATGATGAGTTTTTAAATTGGGAAAAAAAAACTGCAACCGAATAAATCTCCTGCAGTGGGAAACAAAGTGCAAAATGAGCTATTACAGGAACAAGTGAAGGAACATAGCATTAAAGAATCGAAAATAGAATTTCAATATAGCCAATCTTCCTTTACTTTGAGATTACCATATGAAGGTTTCTTATGAATTCATAATAACCACAATATGGAAGAGGTCCACAAGCAGTGACAAGTGAGGCAGCAGGACGGTCAAATTATCATACTACTTCTAGAATTAAAAAACTGTAAGGAAATACAAAAAACCGTAAGTCTTCTTAAAAAGCCAACTTTGAATCGTGTGCCGTAGCAGACTCCATTTTAACAGTAAAAGGCTAAGACAATGACAATGATGACACTTACATGGTCACAATACTGGGTGGTGTAATGAACGAATCAGCCGAGCTGCAAATGACCCATCAATATAATGCTTGACTGGATTTGAAGAGTAAAAACCTTTCTCCGTGACGAAATCTGGAGGAATTTTCCCATTTACAGGATCTACAACAAATTCCTAAAACACAATGTATGAAGATATAACGTTTTGTAGCAGAAAGAGTGAAGGAAACAAATTTTTCTATAACATTTGAGAAATCAATTTGAAGTAATAAAAAACATAATATCCTAAGTTTCATATCTTTGATATGGCATCCTCAAATATAAACTAGCAGATGAACATGTTTATGCTAGTTTTTTATACCAGCTCAATTACACGTACCTCGGAAACTATCTGGTTCTCTTGTTTGAGGACTCATTTTATAGTCCAAAATTTTTAATCATAAAAATGCTAGTGCTAAAGTCATTCGATAAGTTTTTCCACCCCTAAGTATGAAAGCATGTGTCAATCATCTAGAATCCAGCAGTAATTCTATTAAATTTTCTTCATAGGACATGTGCTCATCTAAATTCAAAGCTCAAGAACAGCTTACCAAGATGGCTATCTAAATCCTTCCGATCAAAGTGGGTCAACATCAAGGTGGGTCAACTTGATGATATCCTTGAAGTTTATACCAACTGACCAAAGCGAACTAGGAACAACAAAAAGACTTTCTGTAACCTAGTCAGGTTATTTCATAGTAAAACCTACCACAACTACAATCCTATTTATTAAGTTCATTAATCCGATAGCAAACCTACAGAATCCTCCTACGATGACAAAGAGGTGAAGATGAGGCGGATATTATAAGCTTTGTTAAGTTATTTATCTACTCAAAATATTTCAAGAACTAAAGAATTAATAGTATATATATGCTACTATGCCAAACTATAATAATACTTGGTAAGTGTACAATCTGCATCCAAACAAATTCATTGGCAAAATCCCTGCACTAAGCCAAGGCAGCATGAATTGCCATTTTTTCGTTCTTTTCTTTTCAAACAAAGGCTGTCTTGAACCTAGAACCTTCCAAAACCCAAACATTCACTTTACCATTGAGTTAGCATGTTGGCTAGTTTCCAATTGTTAAGCAGTGTTCCTAACAAAATAGCCACAAAAGCTCTTACGTCAGACTTTATGGGTCGCTTTCCTTCAATTTAGCTTTGTTAGCAGCCATCTCCTAGGTTAATTGTGAAAACGGAACAAATTTAGCACTACAATAAACAAATGAGAATCCAATGTCATGATGGAATGATCACACACTATAAAACATCAAAGAACGGAAAATTCAGGTCCGCCAAAATTTTATTCAAACAAAAGTAAAGGAAAAAGATGTTTCTGTCGCATGATACAAAAGAAAAAATATGCTGGGTACTGAAGCTAAAAGATAGACAATACCGGATGCCTAAGAAGAAATGACTCAATCCTCTCTTCATTTTCTTCAGGATCAATGGAGCAAGTACTGTACACAAGTACCCCGCCAGGCTCTACCAACCTATTATACAAACATCGCGCATCAGGTTTGAATATAACAAAGGAATTCGGTGTCTCTCAGACCAGTTCCCTGCTGATTACTCATTAATACAGGGGACGAATCTAAATAAAGTCAATGGATATTCAAATGAATCTATATTGATAGGCAAAAACTATATACTAAGATACTAGAGAATTCCAACAGGTTATTAGCAAAGACAGTCTAAAATTATAATACCAATGTTTACCACATGTTTTTTATTGGTTAGTTGCAAGAGTGCAAAGTCAAAGTCAACAGCAATGACCAGTTGGAAAATGGGAAAAAAGAACTTCTTGGAAATCTATTTAAAAAAACCCCTTGACCAAGGAAATTATGGAAGACACCCTTTGACAAAGGCCCAGTACTGGGCTGCCCCATTAGTACCCCCTACTACCAGTAAAAAGACATCCTCCATCATCATATTTCTTGCCCTAACTCATTTCGCATCTTATCTGTGAATACCAGACCTTAATATCAAACCACCAAAATTTCATAATCATGACTCCACTTTTATCCAAACTTTTGATTAAAAAAATTCTCTCTTCTACCTACATTCATTCTTTTTTTCTTTCCCCCTCTCAGGATTTCATCTTCCTGCCCAGTTTCTTCACAACTAGACAACAAAGGTTGGCAATGAGGAGAAATGGAAAGAAAATAAATGGCCTTTTCTCTTTCCATTAATATTTGGTGTCATATATTTACGAAGGTTTCCCTCAAATATCAAGAGACTTCAAATTCTTTTTGCATTATTTTCTGAAAGAGAAAGGGGACATTCTTTTCCACTAAGAAAATGAGGCTTTACTTCTTGACAGGTATTATGTATTTCAAGGTGAAGATACTAAGACAGTTAAATAGGTCTTTACAGATTTTTCAGGACTCGGGTGACAACATAACTTGGTTGGTCAACGACATTAGCTCAAACTGATTCTCAAATCTTAGTCTTAAACTTAAAGTTTCCTCCAAAATTTGATATAGAAAATGCTAAACTGCAGCCCTACGTACTACCACTTGAATGCATATTGATTAACTAGAGGGTTAGAAATTAACGACCAACATAATGCAGAAACAGAATGGATTCTCTATAATGGTACCAAATGCCCAGCAGCCAAAGTGAATAGAGGGGAACCACACCTGGATGCTGCATCAAGTAGCTCATCCTGTAAAAGCTTCAACTGTTCCAAATCTTCTAATTTTCTATTCCACCGCAAGTCCGCCCTCTTAAACAAAACACCCAAGAGCAGGATTATTCATAGCCTCCAACAAGGAAAAGTGAGGGCAGAAATACAAACTCAAAACCATCTTCAATTTTTTTTCAGAAAAACTGTAAGAATTATATTGCAGTGGTGGGTATATACCCCACCTTTTGGCATAATGTACACTTAAACCAATATTCTAATGTAACATATATTTATATGTGCGTACAAAGCAAAAAACATACAGTAAATATGGTCAACGTATAGCAAAATGAAGCATGAACTTTGAAGTGGGATGTGTAGGCTTCAATACTTTCCCATTTCAATATTTAAAAGATCACCATTGTACATAAAAGAGAAAAAAGTAAACAAAAACTAGTCTCTCACACACGTGTATGTATATGTATGTGTATAGGCGCATGTGTGCATGTGCATGTGTATTGTGGCGGGCGGGTGGGCCAGTCAGGAGTGTCATTTTTCAATCATGGCATTAATATTGTTACTTGAGAGAGAGATAGAGAGAGAGAGAGAAGTAAAGAAAAGCTACTCTAATAATATGTATGGTGTTTTGGAGGGCACAGGTTCCTTTTCAGTTACCGAACTAATACGGTTACTTTTGAGGGTTAGATTTTGCTTTTTACCGCGGGGGGAGGGGGGGTGGGGGTGAGGGGAGGAGGAACTGGGGTGCTTTGGTGTGCCTGTTTGGAGAGGGGGAGGGGTGAATATGGGTTCTCATGTGTAAATGGGAATCAGTAAATGGGTGTGACCTAAGACAGCAAGCACATACGCAGTCATCATGACCAGAGTCCTTTCCTGTAAAAAAAGACTAGGTTGGCTGGCAAGCTCGACTATATAGAACATGTTATGTGATGTACTGTGCAAACCTTTTACATGTCAAGTTAGATGTTTATATGAAGACATCAAATCTTCATAAGCAAATGAAGCATCAGTGATAGCATACTCATTAATTCAGATTATATGGCAATAGTGGCATCATAATTTCAGTACAAACAGTTATCTAGTACAGACATGTCACATTCTGCTACTTCCATGTTACTCTAACTATGTTGTTCTGTATATTGAATCCAAAGTTGTTCAGTTGAAAGATACCTTGGAAAGCACACCTAATCCGGAGCAAGGAGCGTCAAGTAACACTTTATCGGACTTTATCAGATTCTTTTCCTACAAAAAGAAACATAGAAATATTATTAAAAAATAAAAATGAAAATTAGTGAGCATGTGGGCGTGGGCAGCTTAGGATTGAAGAGAAAATCAATACCAATTAAATAAAGGTTTAATGACAGATGTAACACTTAGCAAGTTATTATGCAACAAATATAAAACGTAAGCCAGCTCTAAGCTTACACTAATCCTCTAAATTCAATGTTCAAATGAGAGTGGTTGTACTAAACAAATTTGGTTCGACTTCTATAAAAAAAGGAAAAGAAAAAGGAAAATGAAAAGTAACCAAATTTTGGTTCAATTTCTATTAAAAAAAAAGGAAAAGGAAAAGTACCCAAATTTTGGTTTCCATGTATTTCTATAAAATTTGTAGGAAAAGTTTTACGGAATCTCAAAAAGTGGTGTTTTCTGGTTTTTTTACTCTTTCTTTGTTTGGTTCAAAATATGAAAACAGGAAAGCCAACTTTATAGAAAATGGGTTGAGGAGTGGAAATGGTTAAGTTTTGTACAAAGATTATTATTTAATTCAGTGTGTCAGATTTCTAGGCAAATTCAGCCCATATGGAGGGGAAATTGATTTCTATAAAATAACACCCTTTTCTCTACTTTGTAGAAACCTTTTCTATAAAACTGTGGTGACCCAAACACAGTTTTAAGAAAACTTCAGAAATCAATTAATTACGAAACTGCCACGGTAAGGGGTTTTCTATAAAGTTTTCTACAAAAATGGTGAACCAAACAGCCTCTTAAGTCATGCAACTTTGCAAGGCCTGATACTCTGAACAACCTCCTATCTGGCCTCCCATGCTCAACTTTGAATAATGGGCCGTGTCAAATCCCATGACCCTCTAAACTCCCCCTCCCCCAACCAAAAACCATGTTTTTTGTCCATAATATCACTTCAAGGAGGAAAATCATGTTTCTTCCTTCATGTTACATTTGAGAAGTAGAGAAAAAAAATAGCATGGAGGATCTTCACTACATTCTACCTTTCTGGATATCTTCACAATAGAAATCTCACACCAAAAGCAATTAGATGATGTAGCTTATATCACAGTAATAATTAATTGGAGAAGAGTCACAGGTCTGCAGCATGCTAGGACGTAAGCATATGGAGTTCCACAGTTCTAATGAAAAATATAATCGACAAAAAGTACCCTCAAATAATAGTAGTCCAATAAAAAACACATATAAGATGTACAGAAGCTTAAATAAAATCAAATATACTTGTACACATAAGTGGAAATGATCATAATTCACAATCTGTTCTATTGCATAAATTGTTACTCACAGAAAATAATCGAAGGTCAGCATGACAAGTGGTGACCACACCATCTAAACCATGCAACTTAGTGGTCTCTGTAAGAATTCTTAAGCGACCTTTATTTATGTCAATTGCCAATACCTTACCTGCAACATGATAAGACATTCTAGTTTATTCAAGCTACTTTTAAAAGAGAGCTTAGATATTAAAAGTAGAGTAAGCAACAATATAAAGACACATTCACAAAATGAATCCGCGTACAGAGGTAAACCATACTTATCACCTACTAGTGTCGGTAAGTATATGCATATGAATATTGATTGTTCATTACAGTAGAGAAACCACTGGCATGGGCCATGGCATTCATGTTAATTGCACATAAATAAAGACGTGCAAGAGTGCAGCCTGAGGAATGTGACATAATTCTCTTGTTGAAAATAAAGCTCTACATTTAACCATTACTGAAGTCCATTTTTTCCTCATTGTAATACTATAATTAGTTCTAAAGAATGAAGCAAACTAAAATTTATCTTCCAAATGACAGACTTGATCCAAAAAAATAGCATGGAGGATCTTCACTACATTCTACCTTTCTGGATATCTTCACAATAGAAATCTCACACCAAAAGCAATTAGATGATGTAGCTTATATCACAGTAATAATTAATTGGAGAAGAGTCACAGGTCTGCAGCATGCTAGGGCGTAAGCATATGGAGTTCCACAGTTCTAATGAAAAATATAATCGACAAAAAGTACCCTCAAATAATAGTAGTCCAATAAAAACACATATAAGATGTACAGAAGCTTAAATAAAATCAAATATACTTGTACACATAAGTGGAAATGATCATAATTCACAATCTGTTCTATTGCATAAATTGTTACTCACAGAAAATAATCGAAGGTCAGCATGACAAGTGGTGACCACACCATCTAAACCATGCAACTTAGTGGTCTCTGTAAGAATTCTTAAGCGACCTTTATTTATGTCAATTGCCAATACCTTACCTGCAACATGATAAGACATTCTAGTTTATTCAAGCTACTTTTAAAAGAGAGCTTAGATATTAAAAGTAGAGTAAGCAACAATATAAAGACACATTCACAAAATGAATCCGCGTACAGAGGTAAACCATACTTATCACCTACTAGTGTCGGTAAGTATATGCATATGAATATTGATTGTTCATTACAGTAGAGAAACCACTGGCATGGGCCATGGCATTCATGTTAATTGCACATAAATAAAGACGTGCAAGAGTGCAGCCTGAGGAATGTGACATAATTCTCTTGTTGAAAATAAAGCTCTACATTTAACCATTACTGAAGTCCATTTTTTCCTCATTGTAATACTATAATTCGTTCTAAAGAATGAAGCAAACTAAAATTTATCTTCCAAATGACAGACTTGATCCAAATAAATACCAGAATTCACATTGACATGATATACAATGACTGTGAAAGGGTTGCAATAAACATAAAAGGAAGCTATAAAATTTTTGGAACTTATTTATAGTAAATAAAAACAATTAGTTGGTTCACAGATGCTAAGCTCGGACAAAATGCACAGAGAAGAAATTAAAATTGAAGATAAAAGTTTTAATAGAGTACAACCATTAAGACAGGACAACAGCAACGAGAGCAAATAGTCCACCTTCTCTAATGCAATTACTTTACTGATACATTACCTTGACCTCTCATGCGCGATCCCATAAAAAGCGTCTTTCCACCAGGTGCAGCACAGCAATCAATGATAGTCTCTCCGGGTTGTGGATCCAACACAGACACCACAAGACCTGAGAATGAACTGTGGTTGAATTATAGAAGACCGTAGCCTGATTAGATCCAATCATATTCAAGTTAAGTGTAACAACTTGAACAAAACTTTGAGCAGAAAGCAAATATGATTTTAAAAACTAGATCTACTTCAGCTATGAACTATACAACCTTCTCAAATACCTGAAATATCCTTCAGTGATGCTTGAGAAATGTTGCTGTAGGGTATTAGATTCATCAC
The DNA here is from genome assembly GCA_012295165.1 of Asparagus setaceus. Classification (NCBI taxonomy): domain Eukaryota; kingdom Viridiplantae; phylum Streptophyta; class Magnoliopsida; order Asparagales; family Asparagaceae; genus Asparagus; species Asparagus setaceus. The sequence continues at coordinate 57,434,577 of CM022705.1, read as the reverse complement.
TAAGTCACAATGTATCCAAAAGATCCCATTCAAAACACACTGCTATTGTACAAGTCTAACAGGTACTATATGTTCAAGGAATATGAAAAAACTGTTCCCCGTGCAAAGAGTTATCAGTGAGGTTGATACATTAGAGTTATATCATAAGTTAGACATTCAATAAATTACGTAACTTAAGGTGTATCAGTGATGCCGAACCTACTCCAATTCCAACAGCTCGGACTCGGATCGTGGGGATCGCCGGAATACTTCGTATCAACAAATATGATACTTGGCATATCAATATTGATTAGATCCGAAATCTGTTGTTGATTTGCTCATTCAATGAGCATTCTCAATATTATGCCTTGAAGAGGACTCGAACCTCCACGCTCTTTAGCACGAGAGTTTGAGCCTCTGGGATTCTATCTCCAAGTTAGAATTTCAACATAAATTCTAGCAAAATAATTTTGATGAAAGACACTAACCTTTTAGATTGAGAGAAATTAAATAATGGATACTAATCAACTTATAAAGTTATCACAAAGAAGTACACATTAAAGGGGGACTTTGAAGCCATAAACCTGCCAAACACTAAAATCTGGATCCTGTATAAGCTATGTCTCTTCTACCAAATAAGATATTTATAAAGCTGATCTTAGAGCACAAGAAATTCCCATCACATTCAGTATTGCTTGTACCGAAACTTCTACAGCTCTTAGTAGCATTATACCACTGGAGGTCTAGATTTTTTAAACCAAAAGGATGGGTTAGTTTAAGACTGTTCTTAAAGGTACCTAACAGAAATTTCATAGTCGATTTCCTTTTTGAGATAACACTTCATGGTCAATGATCAAAGCACAGCATTTTCCCCATAATTTTCTCTACATACACCAGTTTTGAATAATTTTTAGTAAAATTGCAGATGGAAGAATTCGATAGGAGAATCATGCATGAACCAACAAAGGTGGTGGTCATATGGTAACATAAGCAAAGATGATGCCCAAACTGAGTACAACAGAAGCAGCAAAATGCTTGCACCACTTAAAAGTAACAGGGGAAATAATCAGTGGAATGATAAGAAATCATAAGACAATATGCTTAATATATCTGATGGAAGGCATAAGATAGTTATGATAGTAATGGACCGATGACATCTAAAATAGGTTATTGGTAGTGAATATAGCAGTTGTTGAATAGTAGTTACAACTTGGCTATGTTACAGGTCCAATAGTAAACAGCAGATTTCACAAAACAGTCAATTCATAACCAATAAGATCAAGTTAGATTGTTTTTAGGTTAGGTAAGTGCTGACCTGCACTCTCATCTTGAACTGAACATAACCCTTCTTTTAGTAATCCAGCTTGAATGACAATCTGAGTAAATGGGAAGAAATTGACCAGGAACCAAATAAGTACTTGCAAAGACCGATTAGTCAAACTAAAAAATTGAAGACAACTTTTACGGTTATTGACTAAAAATTTAGGCAGATTCAACAATTTACTGTTACAAAAGTAAGTCTGGAGGCAATATTAACTACATATGTCTGTCTTTGATTAACGGATGCACGCAAATATTTTTTAATTAAAAAGATTGCTTGCTTTGAGGAACATCCAGAATATAATTTTAAGTCACACTGAAGAAGATGAAGATCTATAGTAGCCGCAGTCCAGGTGGTATGTGCTATTTGATGACTACTCTCCGTCCACTTTTTGTTTTACGCTACTTTGCGTTCTTCTTGCTTGTTTCATATAAATGCTTCAATCAAGCATTGTTCTTATGGAGCCAGGTAGAAAGAAGAACTCGTAGCTAAATTTTTCTTACCCTTCTTCAAAGCTACAGCGAGCCAGCTACGTCATTTTCCGTCCTTATTTGCTCGAACCAGAAGTAGAAATTAAAATGCCCATACATCTTAAGAGTACAACTTGATAATGAGAAAATTCGTAGATTTTGCACCAATGAACTATGGAAAGTGCCAAATGTTTGGGAACTATCTAAGGAGTTAGGATTAAGAAGTAAGAACACGGAAAGCATGAAAGCACTTAGAATCTATTGTATTTAATCGTTCTTACATAGAAACTGGTGATCAGAAAGCACCAAACGAGATGACACATTAAGTTAATGATGAACCAAGAGCATGATAACATATGTCTGGGAGGCCTCAATAAGAATAGGAAAGTGCCACATGTACTTTTCCGCTTCTCCTATCTGACCGGGACAGGTTTAGTATCTTTCACTAGATGTCAGTGATCCCTTCTGCTGGAAGTTTAATGTGAAGCTGTTAATCAATGACTAGAATCGAAATAAGCAACATAGGGATAGTTACCCAGTGCAATCAGATCTGCAAACATGTTTGAGCGTCAGTGAGCCATAAGTTCAAATTCTGCTCCCTTATGTTGTATTTAGAAGGCTAAGACAAATGAATTTCAGTCAGACTGTGAACTTAACTAAGTATATGTTATAAGCTTAAGAACTATTTTCTAATATTGCAATCAATCAACTACGACTTTGGTACCGACACGACATGTGATCAACAGTGAAAGTGACGATCTTTGCTTGTTGGTTCAGGTACTGATCTGGTTGACTACCAACGATGTGAGTGTTTTCGTGTGAGCGGAATACTACTTGTTATTATTTTAAAAAGAAATCTATCTAACTCATCTGGTTTGCCATTGCTAATACCCGATAGGCCAAACTGTAGGCCTTTTCTTCTCCTGTTGCTCACACTCTTCAGGACCTATTGCATGGTACAAAGAAGAGAGCATGGAAGAAAGAATTATATAGATAGAGAGCAAGGAAGCAAAGGAGAAGGCCACTACTGGTTATAAAGATGATTCACTATGTTCCATGTAGTGCTGGACTTCATTCAGTATATTCTTGATTGACATTCCTTGGATCTTTCAGTGGTGAGATTACTGGTACAATTTTGATGTGTTGAACAACCTTGCAATGTCATAGCAAGACATTTACTTTGTTGGTCCCCGGAATAGACATTTGAAGAAGCTATATAAGCTCCCGAGTCAACGAGTACTTAACAATTCTTGAACCAGCATCCCCATATCTTTGCATCCAGTAGTAAGATGAATCAGTAAGATAGATGATTAAAGGTGTATCATCTTTTTCCAAAGAAGTACCTTGCTCAATACATGTAGCTTATTCAGAACTATTCTTATTCTACAATTTATCCTGCAACTCCAAGTAGAATAATTGTGCCAACTATTTAACCAGTTATCACACAAGTACATGAAAACATCGTGATAACAAAATGCAGCATGGAGTTAGACTCCAATGGAATATGGTTAATTGGTTATCATGTCCAAATACCACTTTTGCAGTGAATAGTGCCTCACCCATGAAAAGTCTGATAAATATTCCCAGGACAGAAAGAATGTTTCAGAATCCAAAATAATTGGATTGACCATTCCTACTTAGTTATGCTAAATTCTGTGGATTTGAATTTGAGTGTGATATGTTCCTATGATGCACTGGAAGCACTGCTGATGTTTAATAGAATAATAGATCCTTATCGAATATGACAATGAAAAAAAATTTTGATGTCAACAAAATAGATAATATTGACAAGATAACAGACAACGTAAATTTTTGTCATACCTGCATACCTCTTTGTATGCGAACAAAATCATCATTGTATGTAGATATTTCATGTGGGACCTGAGTTAACAAATAAAATTTAGATCGTAACAATGAAGAAACTACTATCTTTTAGACTACAAGCTTCTAGACATTTCTAAGCATGAGGATGACACAGATGGTACATAACTGCCGAGAAACTGCCTCAAAAATATAAATTTAGAGGGTACTTAACCGCCAAGAAACTAATTCAAAAATATATTTTTAGAGTTTAGTTGACACAGGAGACACAGTCAATTATTCAACTATTAAGTCTTTCAAATGCAAGTCATATAGCCTTTCCCTGCAGCATAAGACTAGAGTATAGTCTGTGATAACATGTACAATTGTTGAGGCCCTATCTTTTGTAACTCAATCATTTTATCAACACCCTTAATCTCCTAGGCCCTAGCTTTTGTAACTCAATCATTTTATCAACACCCTTAATCTGCTAGCTTGAGAAACAAGCATGGAAACATAGAATTGAGAAATAAAAAAAGAGTTCATTTTCTTAAGGTAAAATCTTGAAAAACAAGCATGAAAAATAGAATTGAGCAAATTCTCTGACCCGATCAAAATCAAATATTACATTAAGTAAACCACACAAATCGAACTAATAATATAATACCTTCAAAATGTTCAGTTGAGTAACAAGGTCATCCCTCGTATAGCCTTTCCAAGTGTTCACCCTAGCATCAGAAGTGACTGTTCATCAGATGTACAGAATAGTAAGTGGTTTAGATTTATTGAGTGAAAGAAATATGATTCTATCTGAACCTGATGCTGAAACTAGGATCACTATTGTTCCAGTTCATTAGTCTCACAGCCTCCTCTCGCCCAAGAAATTTTATCCACCTCCTTACCATCCACTAAACAAACAGAGAGATGCACATTATAACCTTTTCCAGTGTTTTATGTTCCTCCCTTTATGCTATAGGCCTCTATTATCATTAAATTTGTTCTAATCAAACGGAGTTCTTCTACATGTGCAGCTGAAATTTTCAAACAGTGTTTAAACGTAAACTCACGACTGGATGAGAATGAATAATGGCAAGAGCGCGTGCTTGTGCACGATCATCACCTTCAGGCTTTGGTAGGGGAAGTGAATTTGTCTCCTACATCAGTAAATGAAAATGAAGATTGAGGTTAGAAGCTCTGACCTAAAGATCATGTGAAGAAAAATGCACATGCTTTGTAATTCCAAACCTTAAGTAAAACTAGCTTCCTCAATATCCCATTTACCAAGTTCCCTGCACCAGGCCTTAGAGCTACCTTCGCAAGTCTAACATTCTATAATTCCAGAAAGAGGATATAATCAGATAAAATAATGCAAATTGGATAGACTAGTATCATCCTACTAGTAAGTATAGTTAATGCAGAGAAACTATCATGACGAAAACATAGAGATTAGAGGGAAGAGGGAATTGAAACATCAAAGTTTAAACCTAACAGATATAACATTTCATTTTTTATGAACTTATGACAAATTCAAGAGAAGTTATTGTCAAAGCCGTGATCATGATTTTAAATATCAGTTATCACAAATATATCGGACGGCCAAAATTCATATCGGATCCTGGTTATCGAGGATAAGTCGTAAAAGTCGGAGTGTCATATCAGATGGTGAGCATGTATAATATAATGTCCTAAAGTGTAATCTAAGCACATTTAATGAAATATCGAGAGAGGATCTTCGAGAGACGTCGTCGATAGAGGTCTTTGAGTGAGAAATTTGTGAGCGATTTGGGGAAGAGAACAGTGGAGGCGGAGAGAATTAAGGTTGCACAACGAGCGGATGTGAAATAGAATAGGATAGCGTGGTTTTTGTTTGGTGGATGCGCGTCGGGTATGAAAAAAAAAAGAGGGTTTTTGCCCCCAAACCCAAACTGTTCACTTAGAATGTAAATTGTAGAAAATCGGGCAATTTTTAACTCACGAGAAATCGGCCACTTTAGATTTACACCGATATATCGGGACAAATCAGCCAAAAATTATATGCGATAAATTTTTGCAGAAATCGTATCGGCCATGGCCCAAACCCTAGATATCGGCGATAAATCGATAAAATCAGCCTATTTTTAAAACATTGGCTGTGATATCTCATGGACCTCTTTCCTAAGAGATTTAGATTGTTATATATAATTCAAATTTTTTACTAAATAATATCAATATGTCTGTCCTGAAACCTATTCATATAGATGAAACTATTTTTATGCAATAGGCGATACCTAGGATATAGCGTATAACTTAAATTTGATCATTTTATATACGTAAGATACATAAATTTATTTTTGTAATGATGTCCTCTATTTCCTCATATCGTGTGATATTAACTATACAACATGGGACACTTAAACACTATGACTACGACATCAGTCATTCAGAACATTGCATGTGATTGTAGTGTACTTCAAATAAAATGACTATAGCTACATGTAATCAAAATACCTGATATCCATCGCTGAGAAACTTAATGCTATTGATATATATTTCAAGACAAAACTGTAGTTGCATTTATTCGGTACTTCAATATATAACCTCACTACAAACCGCATATTGCATTGTAAAAAGGGTATAAGGTCATCCGCTCTACTTAGGATTCAAATACTGAGAAAATAAATCGGAGGAAACACAACAAGGATTTTGAACAATAACATATTGAAATTGCATTATTTAATGCAACAAGAACAAATGAAGATCAATCGTCAATGAACTATACTAGAATCACAATTTGATGGAGATAAAGAAAAGCTTTTCTAAGAAGAAATTCCAATCCTGCTATAGGTTAGCTTACAGTGAAAAAGAAAGGTACAAGAAGAGAAATTTTACCTCATCAACAACAGCATATGCCGGCATGTCTAACTTGATGATCTCATAGAATCCAATGCGAAGAATCTAATAAGAAGAAATTGTGTAGTGTAAGGTGAAGAAACAAAGACATTATAACTTCATGCTCGTGGATTCGTTTTCTACGAGACAACTGAAAATTCCACATCAATCCTTCAACTACTAGGATGAGACAAATTCAGGAATCATTTATCTCATGAAAATAGGTGAAGGCCCACTCTGGTTAAAACTTTTCAAAGTTAAGGTGATAGTAAATATTACTACAGAGCTCTAAGACAATTTAGCCAAATGAATACAGCTTTGCACCTGCAAGAGAAGTGGCTCCATGTCTCTAAATGTTTTTTGTTCATTACATAAAGACATGATAAGGTGGTCCAGATAGCGCTTCCAACGAACAGCACCTCCAACAACATCTGTCACCTGTTAAAGAAAGGTTCATGAGCACTAGGAATGTACAAAGCAGACAAAGGAGCTAACTAAGATACCTCTTGCATGACCATAAATTCATCTCTAATACAGTATAGTTTCCTTATCTAAAGAATATATGACAACAAAGTGACATGGCATCCACTTGGATCAACGTCAGCACCACATGTGTTCATATAGACAGGATAGGATATCTATTTATGTAGTCTGAATTATGCCACCAACTTTCAGGATCAATCTTTCTTCCCGTAAGCGTGGAAACTTTAACTCTTAAATTTAGTGACATAGATAGATAAGGTATTTTATTAATGATGAAGAACTTGAAAAGGCAAGTGAAAGATAGAAATTCTGGGATAAAATGAAAAAATTCAACAGTTATAATCATATACGGTTTGTTTATATCGGAAACCTTGAGAGGATTACTGTAAGGGATAAAATTGGTTCACCCAGGTTGATATGAAAAATTCTAAATTGTTAAAGAGAGACCATTATGAGTAAGATATACATTATTTTATTCTAGTTAATGTAGGAAAGCATTTTCCAAGTGTAAATATTGCCATTAGAAGTATGCCACGGTTAACAAAGACATGGCCGTTTGTTGAACCGAGAAAACAGAATAATTTGGTACTCTAGTAAAGGGTTCACAATATCAAAAAAACTAAAAACCAATTTCGTAATCAATGCCATCACAAAGTAAATCAGTAAAAAAAATTGTTGGAATTATGAAAAAGATCAATGTGTCAGAAGGTAACAACCACAGTAGAATGTAAACAAGTTTGAGGAAGGGAAAACAAGAATTACCAGTCTTATATCTCTATCATCCAAATCTCGTGTACAAAAACCTAGTGTCCTTTCGACATAGTCCATCTCATTTGTAGCTGAATTTCTCCCCTTCTCGATTAACAGGTCAGCGAAAGCTCCTCCCTGTTCAACCCTCAGCAGCCTCACAGCAGCAACTATTTCCAACAATGAAAAAAAAATCAGTTGCCGAAAAGGTAATAAAATTCAATTTGCACAAAACACCATAAGTTTTGAAATCACCATTATTAAAGTGGGAAGAATTCTTGCGGATTTAGTATGAAAAGGAAAAGAAAGACCATACAATTGCTGTTTGCAAGGCTTAAAAGAGATTACACTACATATATGCCTTAACACTCCTAGACTTTGGACACATGCAATGGGTGCAATGAGGACAAACTTGTATAAGATTCACAGAATTGGTCCTTGGACATGCAAAACACACACTAAAATGAATTAAATTAATATATATAAATGATATACTTTTAATGTTATAGAGTGGTAATATGCAAAATAGCACTCCAATACAAAATTATAAACGGTGTTTTATGCTCAGATTTTCTGGAATAGATGTAATTATGGAGGATGCATATGTGAGTTCATATTTTCCCCTTGCAATTATCACAATCAAGAAAAACTAATGAGATGGAAAGCAGTTTTTTCTCTCCTTTTCATGGTATCGCTCACAAGGTGATCTTTTATATATCTGCCCACTTTCTGCCCTTATACTTGTTATGTCAAGAATCGAAAATTGAGTGAAAACACTACTAATAGAAGAGAACCAGTCCAGCTAAACAATAAGTATCTAGTCCAAAATATACACTAAGGGTATCCAACCAATATCTGAACCAATTAGATTTAACACATCCAAAGCCTACTGATATATAAACAGTACAGCGTTGGGTATGAATTTTCAGGTACTCCCGCTCTAATATCTAAATATTAGACATAGAATCAAACAACCAGGGCTTGCAGATTTTGAACCTCCCAGTAATTTGTTTTATCTTTTAAAGAAACAACGTGAAACTTTGGTATCGTATAGGTTATCCAATGAAAGATACTCATATATTGGGATACTATTTGTATGATGGGTTGAGTTTGGCTTGACATACACAATCATCAAGCTACCTGATAACTTAAGCTTTTGGCAAATTTGCCCAAGTAATTACCAAATGGGTAAAAGATATCCATTTCCCATAGTGCACATCACTCCAAGTGAAAAGCAAAAAACAATTTAGTAGTTCAAATTTACTCACTGATTTTCCTCTAAAGACTTGTTTCCACTGTTAAGTAAAAGTATTCAAATGCAACATAATAATGACAGGGTTCTAACAATCACAGGACAGTTCCTTCATTAACAAACGCAAAACTTAGGGTGCCATGTGCCAAAAAAAAATCAAGATTCTCTTTTTACCTGCTCTGTGTGGTGAAACTTCGAGATTCAAGTTGCTGGCCCTCCTCATTGAACGCTCTGCAACTGGAATCCACTCTTTTAAATTCATAAAAAAGAAGAAGAAGAAGCCCCAGTTGAAATAAACAAATAATAAGGTAAAAAGTGTTAAAAAAACATACAAAATTGTACCTTTATTCAAAGAAAAAATGGAAGAGTTTGGTTGATGGGTTTTGATGGAGGAGGGCTTGGAAGGGAATAACAAGAAAGAAGGAGATGATGAAGGAAGTGATTTGAGATAGTGGTTAGGGTTTGAAGAGTAGGAGGAGGGGGAATTATGAGAGAGAAGAGAGAGAGCTCCCTCCATTTTGGCTAAATTCTCCTCCTTGTTTTCTTTCCTCTGAAGACGATGAGGTGCTTGGAGTGGGTTTTTTTTACCAATGCAGACAAAAATCTGGAGGTTTATCTCTCAACGGAGTTGTTTTTGCTTTTATGCCCTGTTCTTTTCTTCTTCTTTTTTTTTTTTTTTTTTGCCTTCCAAGGCCTGACTCTACCTCCATTTTTTTTTTCCGGTTTGACTCTACTTTTTCTGTACATTTGATTTATTATTATTAGTTATTATTATTATTATTTGGCAATGAGGAGCCACTTAGTTAGAGCACTTGATTCTCAAGAAGCAACTCTGAGATCCAACCTCCTCCTAAACGTAAAACCGGAGGGCGTATATCTTACCTTAATTCGGCTCACCTCTAGGTAAGTAGACGAGAATTGAACCCAATACCGTGGGAGTCATATTGCAATTTAATCATTTTTTTTACGGAATGGATTTTTAATTTCTACTATTTTTTTAATTCCTTAAATCTGTACCTTTTTCAAGAGTAAAGTATCAAAAAAATTTTTGGTGTAATACTTTATATGATCATCTTGAAGATAGATTTGATGAAATCCTTCATGCACACGAATGACCCAAGATATTACAAGGATAAATTTTTAAAAGAGACCATTTCATAAAAGTATTTATCAATTTTCGACCTACTATAAAAATATTTATCAATTTCGACCTAGTTTCAGCCACGTCAGCTGGAACTAGGTTGATTTTAAAAAAATCTTTCGAGAAACTCTACGGGATTGGCAATCCTGTAGAGTTTAATGACTGGATTAAACTATAAGGGATTGCCAATCCCGTGCAATTTAGGATAATTCCCAAAGTCTGCGAGATTCTGAATCATGTACGCTTTGGTTTCAAAGGCCCAAGTTTCTGTTAAAAAACACGGGACTAGTAGTCACGTGTTTTTAATAGAGGGTAAGGGGGATTTTTGAAGTATACGGGATCCCAATCCCGTGTACTTTACCGCTTTATATAAGCCCGTTCTCTCTCTCTCTCTCTCTCTCTCTCTCTCTCTCTCTCTCTCTCTTCCCCTCCCATTCAGCTCCTCTCTCTCCTAAACCCTAGGGTTATTTTACCATCCAACTACTCAGATCACGACTTCATCTCCAACCAATTCCACCCACCATCTCCCGCCGCCGGTGACTACCCATTGGCCGTGATCTTGCCGGTGTTCGCCGGACTTAATTTCTAGGGTTTCTACATAAATTTTAGTAAATTCTTCAACTTTTATGATTTTTTCCTAATTTTTCTCAAATTGTCATCCATTTCATCCCCGATAGCTTGTTTTAGTTTATAATTTGGATTATTATTATGATTTTTGGAAGTTTGTATGTAATTGAGAAATTTGAAATTGTGAAAAATGATTTAAAAGTTGTGGAATTGAAATGGTAAAATTTTTTTGGTAATTTGAAATGGGTTTTCTGAAAAATTGAGATGTTATGATGTAAAAGTTAGTGTTAGTGTCATATTAGGGTAAATGATTTATATTTTGGATTATTATTATGATTTTTGGAAGTTTGTATGTAATTGAGAAATAAAATTTATGGAAAATGATTTAAAAGGTGTGGAATTGAAATGGTGAAATTTTTGGTAATTTGAAATCGTTTTTGGAAAATTGAGATGTTATGATGTAAAAGTTAGTGTTAGATTAGGGTAAATGATGTTAGGGTTGAAGAATGCGTAGAAGTTTATATTTATATATTATTTAAATATTGTAATATTGGTTGTATTTTATTTGACAGAGGTAACAATGAACAATCCGGTTGTTATTATTTGTTTGTATAATGGGAAAATTATCTACGATCATAATAATACGCCCACAAAGAAGGAATGAGATTGTCGTTGATGGTTACAAGATCATGCTCTTTTGACAGGTTGATCAATGAATTACACCAACATACAATGATCAATCCTAATGATCATCAAATCAAAGTGGTTTGCAAGTGGCCCATAACGGAGAGCAGAAACACCGCCGTTCAAATCTCAAATGACAATCATATGAAGGTTATGTTTCAAGTGTTCGAGAAGCAACACGCGGTCACTGAGGGATTCTCAAATAGAGAAAATCGATCTTACACTATCAATATGTCTGTGGATCATACTCATGGTAGCAGTTGTAAATGCACTTGCAACATTCTAGAATTGCAATCACTTCCTTGTTTCCATGTTATAGCGGCTTTTTCTGATCAAGAGGGTAATGCAAGGATTTCACACTGTCTTTTCGCCGCTACGTGGTATTCAACTAATCACTACCAATGTATGTGACTTTTTTCGTATTTGGATTATGTATGATATGAGATTTGAACATGTTAGATTGTGTGTTTTTGATTTGTGGTTGGATTGATATAAGAGAGATACTGATATTATGATTGTATTCTTATATTTTGTAGTTTTTGATGATATTATGAATTGTGATATAGCTTTCAATGCCAATACAATGTATTCTGCAATAGGGTGAAGTCTCAGGCTGGGAATCTGGGGCGGGAACTAAGTATATCTCTACAGGATTGCCAATCCCGTAGAGTTTTCTACAAGAACAAACTCTACGGGATTGACAATCTCGTGGAGTTCACTTGAGTTAAATTGCACCGGATTGGCAATTCCATGTAGCTTAATCCAGTCATAAAACTCTATGAGATTGCTAATCCTGTAACGTTTTCGGAGAATTTTTTAAAAAAATTAACCTAGTTTTGACTGACGTGGCTGAAACTAGGTCGAGATTGGTAAATGATAAATACTTTTATGAAATGGTCTCTTTTGAAAATTTCTCCATATTACAAATAGGAGGCATTCACAGTTCCGAATTAATTAAAAAAAGGGTTATACCCCACCCGTACATTATCCATTATGTTTTTTTACCTTTATTTCGAGATTAATTATAAATATTGGCCAAATTTATGTATTTCTGTGCAAATTTTTATTCTTGGGCATAACTTCACGGACAGAAGTTATACAGCTCACCCTAGATACTTAAAATAGAATACCAAATTGCCAAAATACAATATACATCTCTTAATATACAAGTTATTGGATTGTTCATCACTGTATTTATCTTATAATTGAACGTTCAAATTTATTCCTTGATTGTTTGAATGACTAGTGATGTAATTAAATATTAATTGACCCACTAGTCACTTGTAATGTTTTCTGTACTTTAATAGTTGTAAATTTTCAATTATTTTTAAACAATACAGCTTACTCAATATGTCACAAGTAAATATTATCACGAATAAAATGTCAAATGCAATATAGTTATCTAATATGCACAAATTTTCATTTTCATAAGTAAACAAGATATTAGCATAAGAAGAAATCAATTATATCAAATGATCAAGAAATGTTTTAAGTGACGTCGGCAAAATACAAAATATATTTAATAGAAAATAATAAAAGTGATTTGCAATCCAATTAGTATTTAATTACATAACTAGTCATCCAATCCAAGCAATTAAAACATAAAATATGAACATCCAATTATGAAATAAACACCATGACCAACAATCCAATTAACCCCTAAATATTTCTCCAACATTCTCTGGGCGCACAGCACAACCTAAGCAACATGGAAATCAGCACAAACGAAGCAACATGTAAATTAACACCTTCTCTTATACAATATCATTATCAGACAACACACCGAATGCTCCATGAATATCTCATTCTGGCACGTAAACAAATGATTTGGATTTTAACGGTCTATCAACAGAAAAGAAAAACATGAAATAATAATAATAATAATAATAATAAAGCAAGGCGGGCGAAGAAAGATGGAAATAACACATTCTCAAAATTACGCCACAGAAGCTGAGAATTTAATCGCACCTTAATGTTACATGTACTATGATGGATTGTACAACAAATAATATACAAATACAGTAAGACAAAAATGCCGAGCAGTTGCACCTCCCGTTGCCTTGATATTGAAGAATTACAGGCCGCTCTGACGTGTAACATTAACACGTTATATGAGAAGTCATTTCTCAATTCTCAATTTGGTGCAATCTGTAGCACTAATAGGTGTAATCTCTAAATTTATGGGATTAGATCCCCTAGTTGATGTAATCTGTATGATTTAACTCAGATGTAAACAAAAGGAATCAATGCCTTCTGCTGGTTTCCCATTGCTACATTTGGCCCAGGCGCTCCTGATAATTCATGAATGATAAAACAAGTATAAATGAATTAAGGTGATAAAATAACGGAATAAGATAAACAAAAAGTAAAAATTTGCCATTATGGACCAAAGAGTCAAGACCACTTTGCAATTAAAAAAATTCTAAATAGGGCAACAGATATACAATCAACGACACCAATAATGTTTCACAGGCGAGGGTGGTTGTGTGTGCATGTAAATGTGTATGCATATTTATGTGTATGTATATGTACATGCCAAAAGCTTAGTTCTGCCTACTTAGAAGAATGTGTATTATATGATGAAAATGGATGATCCATTCCATTAAACTTGATCAATGTCTTAAAAGGTATATCATATAAGTTGAGCATATTTTACCTGTGCATCAAGTGATTGCAAAAAATTAGTTCTTGCAAAAATTGTGAAGGTGGACATGATTAAGCATGTGCACCGTGGTTACAGCTTATCTTAATCTTTATAAGCTTCGGCCATAAAAATGAATACATTTATTTCTGATGTGTATATGTTCTTATTTCATAAAAAACGTCACTACTATCTTTTCATTATTTTCTTTAACGCAATCTACATTATTTAATAACCCAAAGGCTGGGAATAAATGCTTTTCTGTTGCAATTGTTATTCCTCCTAATGCCATCTTAAAAATATATACAGAGTGGATGGTATTTAGAACATGTAAACACATTATAGAAATACAGTCATGATTTATATATTGTACAGAGCAAGCTAGAAGAAACAAATACATAATAGAGATAACATAACATGTGGGTCGATTATAAAAAAAATCAGCTAACCCGGTATAACCTAGACTTAAAACTGACAATAGTTTCATTCCAAGTAAGGAATATTGAACCTATGTTGGGTTGCCTATCAGAAAAGCAGGTAAGTGTAGAAATACAGTTATGATTTAGAACAAACTGGAACCAACAAACATATGTGTTAATAGAGATGACAAACCTGAAGCATCTGCATTAGCTTTGGGTGCTGCTCCAAAAGTTGGCAAAGCTTATCTCGATCACTCAACAAAGACTATCCAACAAATCATCAAAAAATCATAATCAGTAATCACAAAACCAATAACTGAACAAGTTCAGAAGCATGGCAATCAAAATAATACGGAGATACTTACCTGAATGGCCTCTGGAGAAGAAAAAAACTGCTGCAATGTCATTCCTGGATCATTATCTGTTTGTAGTTTCTGTTGAGTCTGTGCGAGGGGTGGCTGAGGGGGTTGAGGAAGATGCTCTTGCTGATGTTGCTGATAAAGGAGTTGTATTTGTGGAATATGAATTTGCTGCTGCATCTGCAAGGGCTGCATCTGAACTTGAACAGAGTTTTGCTGCATCGGTAGCACCTGTTCAAACTGTGGTTGAGGCATTTGAATAGGAAAGCCAAGGTTCTGAGAAGGATGAGGACGAGGGGGTTGTGGTGGAGGTGGTGGCGGCGGTTGGGATTGAACTGACTGGAGGGGATGCTGAGGACTAGGCATAGACAGTGAAATATTAGATGGGATTTGTCCATGTTGCTGCATTGGCGAGCTAAATATATTTCCAGAAACAGGAGGTCTACTGATTAGCAATGACGGTGAAAATGGAGGTAGCGAGAAGGAAGTAAGGGTCGGCCCAGAAGCAGAGAATGTTCCTAATTGGGAATCATTAATCGATGCAAGTGATGAAAGCTGGCTTCCGCTGCTTATAATCTGCGCATGCAATGATGATTGGGAGCCAGAACTTGGTGCGGGTGATTGAGCCATTGGAGTGGAGAATGGTGGTGGCGTCGGGGGGAGTGGTGGCAATGGTCGCGAACTACCAGAAGTATAATTCTCAACCTGCAATCTACTTCCAGGGGAATCTGTATTCCACAAGTATTTGTTATCCGATACAAGTTGAGCATTCATAAGCGACACTTGAGGACTGTTAACTGTGGAAGATAAATTACCTGACTGAACCTATAAGATGAGACATGTTGACAGCAATCAACAAATTTATACAACAAGATGAGCCAATAATAATATAAACAAGAACAGTAAGTTAAAAAAAATTTAAAACAGTGTCATCTCTTACATGGAGACCCATCGCACCACTGGCATTAAAAGATTGGAAGGGATATCCTGGAAATGGTGGGGCTTGTGTATCTCTCTGGACATGATGTGATGAATTTCCATGTATAGAGTCAGTTGTTTGCAGTGACGTGATAGGAATACTTGGTGGTGGTGTTGGAGGTAAAGGCGGTTGAGTACTGGTAAACTTATGCCCATAATATCCTTGAGATCCAGAACTTAGAGAAGTATTAACTCTTTTAGGACTGTCCCTCTGGTGAAAAGTAGGGGGTGGCATTTGCTGCATAGATGCTGTTGAACTAACATTTAATAGGTGTGGGGGAAGGGGATTGAGATTTCCTGGTGTAAGGCCATCATGTCTTTCGGAAATTGAAACCGGTGGCACAAACTTTGGTTCCTCAGACTGCTGAGAAAAGAATGCCTTGTTGTCCATAGATGACACTTGATGATTCCTTTCTGAAGAAATGCTCCCTTCCTTCGGTATGTCTTGCTGACTACTACCTGACCTTTCCAGAGGAGTCTTAGGATGAGAATCTACATCTTCAAATGCAAGAGAATCCTCGTTTGCATTGCCTTCAGTCTCCTCAACCACAGATCCTGGCGAACTTTCTCCAACGACAACTGAAGCAGATTGCAGGTTGTCGTCAGGATGGGGAAATGGAAGCTTATCATCTGATCCCGACTCCTCATCAAATACAATATCAATTTCATGAAGATCATCATCAAGATCAGCTTTCAACTGCTGTGGTTTCTCCGACTTATCAGAAGCCTTCTGGCTCTCTTCAGCGGGACGTTTGACTTGTGATGTACTCCCAACTGTCACAAAAGTGGGATTTTGGCGTTCCCTCTGTCTAGCCTCAAATTCATCCACATGAACAGATGGGGGCCTGCCACTAGTTGATCCTCCACGCTGAGAAGAACTTATGACATGTGACCCACCATTTACACCATCAATATTTCTCTCTCGCGCAACATAGTCATCAACATGCATGGAAGGTGGTCTGCTCGTGTTGGGCTTGCGCTGTCGAAATGTATCTCTACGACTAGGCGCAGATGAAATAGCAGGAATGCTGAGCCCTCGAGAAAAAGCGTTTGAGCCAACAACCTCCGACCCTGGACTCTCTCTTACACGTTTACCAGAAATCTCCGTTGATGCCATTTTCCTCTTTCCTGGAAGAGCTGCCATGAGTTGTCTGTCAGGTGAAGTATCAGGGCACTCCCACATGAACTTGTCGCCAAGACTTCCTATTGGAAAAATGATATTGTCACTTTCGGCATTTTCTATTGACTTCCAAATATGTGAAAATAAGGTTTCATCATCACTTGAAGACATTGTTTCGGGTAGCATCAACTGCGATGCAGTGTGCTCATAGTCTTCGTGACTCAATGTACAAGACCAAGACCCTTCTCTTGAAGTTAAATCTTCAGATTTAGAAGATGGGATCAAAGATCCCTGCAGCAACAGCAACAATGATTTGACTGATTCTTTAGCCTGCAAATAGCAGACTATCATCATGAACAAAAAGTAATAAAGAAGATGGCAAAACAAAAGAAAAAATCTGTAAGTACCTGAAGTAAATTGATCCTAAGTGCGGGTAAACTATCATCAGCAGTTCTATCGTTTAATAGAGTTAACAATTCAAGTAAATCTTTCTTCATCCCATCTGGAGGCATCGAAGCATCATCCTGACCATACGGAAGCCCAAAAAGGAGCTTTATCATCGAAATGCCCTCCAAACTAATAGCCAATCAAAATGAAATAATTAGGAAAAGGAAATTGCACAGTATAATACATGCAACATTTTAAGTAAAAAAAAGTTATGAAATCTACAGTGTTCTTGATAAGACGAGCAAAAATAGTGAATGACATTATTAAACTGATAATTTTCTCTAGAAAAAATTAGTAGACTTCTATATGTAATAGATTAACTTCCTTCTCAACATAACACCACCTAATATTTTACACAAGCAAAATGAAGTTATTAGGAAAAGAAAATTGCAAATTACACTATAAGTTTAAGCAAAACCAAAAACCTCAGTGACCTTCAGCTGACGAGAAGAATAGTGACCAGCATTAAAATATTTATTTTCTCCAGAAAAATTTAGGAGCCAACTCTAACACATCATCTTACTTCTTAAAATCACAACTCAAGCTTCAGCTCTATACACAAAAAATCATTTCACTTCCAAGCATCTGAATGTTGACGTCTGACTCAGTTGTTAAAACTGATGGGATGGAGGAGCCGAAAGTAGGGGGGTTGGATTATGGAAGGTCTCATGTTCAAGACCGAGCTTCAAGCTTTGTTTGGGAAAAAAAAAAGAACATAAAATTCTTGTAGATAATCTTTATTTTTTTTAAAACCATTCTCTATCATGCAAACCAATAACTATTCCATAACACACTATTTCACTCATACTAAAAATTTTCCCCATTTTAGGGGCTGCTTATGGTCATTATTTGCTTCAGGCTAATGATTTATCCCTATACTTGGGTTTTCCTAATGCAACCTAGCCAAAATACTGCATTTATTGAACATCATCTTTCAGAATAGCCATATAGAAATTCATCAAGTAACATGTAATCCTTTGTTAACCAGCCATATATTGTCAGTGAATAATGTAATAATGTTACTAAGCGAATCTAAAAGATTAAAAAAAATCTCATGGTGGTGCAATCTCCCATCAGTGTCCTGACAAAAGGTGTACATCCAACCATGACATGGATCAGATACGGTGTGTTCGTATATGTTTCTCAATACAAAAATATATGGATGTGCAAATAGCTCAGAAAAAATTATTATTTGTTGATAACAAAGTATTAGTTTATGAGACTAAGAAGAAGATAATTTCTAAGGAGAAAGGTGAAGAGAAGCTCTTGAATCTAAAGGGTTTAGAATTAATCGAATCTAAAGGGTTTAGAATTAATCAAACAAAAAGAAAACTCCGAATGAAATTTAGTACTAGTTTGAAAAGTAATGCGCGTATAGTACAAAAGTAACGGCCAAAAAATATCTAAGTGCAATCACTTTCTCTATTTAAGATCAATCATTCATCAAGATGATGAGATTGAGGATGATGTGATCCATTGAATCAAATTAGATGGTTAAAGTGGAGAAGTGCTTGTATAGTATTATGTGATTGTAAAATTACCTATGAAACTGAAGGAAATCCAACAAATGCTTCAAGGATCAAAATGTTGGGTAATTAAGAAACAGCATGAAAATGAGCGGCAGAGATGAGAATATTAGACGGAGGTGTGGATATACACTAGGTTGACTAGGAGATGAGCAATGATTGCATTCTGAGGAGTTCTAAAAAAATGAAAGTGAAAGAAAGAAAATATTTTATGAAACTCCTCAAGCTATAATGCAATTATCCAAATCAAGTTATCTAATATATTCAAAGTAGCCCACCTCAAAGATGCAAAAAGATAAGACAAACTTTCAGATCAATGCCAAATATTGCAAATATTCAGCATCATTTACACTAAACTACAAAAAATAAAAATAATAAAAAAATAATAAATTTAAAAAAATCTAGCTTGAAATGAGTTCCATGTTGAAAATAACCATTTTACCATGTATTTTCTGCACATAACTGTCCAAAAACTTGAAACAAGGGTAAAATGGTTGTTAAGTAATCAGAAGTGAACACACCTTTCACTTCCTATGCTAAGGTGCAATGCACTCAAAGTTAAAGCATATACTGCTTCAATGATATAGGTCATGGAATCATCCTTGGAGTTCAGGTAACCAGACAACTTCTTCCAGCAACATAAGAAGGGAGGAAACTGTCTCCATTTGCACTCATCAGGAATGTTAATGTCCAATTCTTTTTCAGTTGCGCCATGATCCTGCAGTGCTGAAGGTTGATACTCCCTAAAAATAGAGAAAAGAGCTGTTCTGCCTTGAAATGAAAACGTGAATTCTTTCAAGGTCAAAAGACATGCTAAGAGTTCCTTTCCAACTGGAAGAACCTGGTAATTAAAGAACCGTGGAAAAATCAATATCTTGTAGATATACACAAAATTGACATGCATTTCTAAAGGTAAATATTTATAATAATCTTATAAATACTGTAGCTACAAAATGTATTATATCCTATGTTGCATGGGTACGGGTGGGGACACGGACGCGGGTGCGGATACGGGACACGACAAATTTGTAAAATGTAGGATACAGGGACATGGCTATATATATAATTATTGAAATTAATAAAATATATGAGATCGAATTTTTTTTTCATTACATATTATGAGAACTAAAGTATAACTTATTTATGTTTCTTTTATTCAGTAGATTATAAATTGAAAAACTACTCACTTTTGGACTAGATATCATCGTTCAAAATCATACTTATGAACATGATAAGGGCTGAAATATTCCCGATCCGAGTCCAACAAGATGTAGAAATTTGATGTGAAGTGTAAGATAAACATCTAAGAAGTGTACCGCGAGGATTTAAACTAAAACATGTATTGTATAATTGGGCACATGTCTGCATAAATGTATGTATATACTCAAGAAGTGTTCGACACGGACATGGGAGCCAAGATGAAGTGTCCGGGTAACCTAGATTATATCTGCAAGATACTAGTTATAAATAATAAATTGTCACCAATGTAAAATACCCGGTTGAAACTTTTGAAGAATGCAAATAGCAACCCCCCTCCCCCACGAGGATTTAAACTAAAACATGTATTGTATAATTGGGCACATGTCTGCATAAATGTATGTATATACTCAAGAAGTGTTCGACACGGACACGGGAGCCAAGATGAAGTGTCCGGTAACCTAGATTATATCCAAGATACTAGTTATAAATAATAAATTGTCACCAATGTAAAATACCGGTTGAAACTTTTGAAGAATGCAAATAGCAACCCCCTCCCAGCAAAACAAAACAAAACAAACAAAAAAAAAAGGTTTGGCAAATTAAGGCTAACAGATATTGACCAAGGTAGCACACTTCTAATTCTATAACCCTTGTAGCAATTATAAAATATGAACAAAGTTAAAAAGAAGACTTCTACTGGAGTATTTGTCGATTACATTAAATTGGAGTATTTATTGATTACATTAAATTATTAGCTGCATAGTGTCTTCCAACTTTCTCCACTCTTTCACTGTAGCGGCTCCATTTTTATTTTAAATAATATTTGTTAAAATAATACTGTACAACTATCTAACAATACTTCATTACTAAACTCGGACTAACTTCATAAGCTACTAATTTATAAAGCATAGTACCACTCCAGTCAACCTTATCTCACAATTCCAGTCCAATATGTTAGCTCAGAGGCTTGGACTGACTTGAAACAACAAGTGTGTGCCAGGGAAAACATCAGTTTATAGCAATAACGTGCTTTCTCCTTCGAAAATTTCGCGGATAAGTCTAATGACAAGAATGACTGATGTTGATAGCAGACTAGTATCTCTTCAATCAAGTAAGCCCAAAAATACTTCATGAAGATAACGATGTTTTTACGGAAGAAGGGGTTGTAACACCTGGAAGCAAAATATGGGACTGTGATAAAAGCAAGAATGACAGAAAAAATGCCATGCAATTATGTAAATATTGAAAGAGAAAGGGATGGAGGTTAAAGAGGTTAATTGGCAGTCACTAATTTAATAAGGAGAGGCTTTTTTTTTTGGGTTTTGGAAGAGAGGGTTGGTGGAGGGAGGAAAGTAATTTTCCTCCATGTAATTACAGAAACAAGGGTGAAGACGTGAAGCCATCACTTCTGAACAGTGAAATAAGTAATAAGAATCTCTACTGATTTTATAAAAAAAAAACATTGGCCTGAAAATATTTTGATAAACTACGACAGACAACAGCTAATTATAAACGAGCCTTACGCAAGACCTGCAAAAACATAACTACAACAAACAGTAGTTTTCTCCAAGAGATTGACAAACAACAAAATATAAAAAGAAAATCCACAAACTGTAAACAAATTCTTAACAGAAAAAAAAGAGCTCCTGATCTCAATTGATCCAAGTGGCAATCATAAATACACCAAATAAATCCAAGTAATCCATGGAGTTAACATCCTTCTGATACGAAGAATAGAATAAAAAGCCTTCACAATCCCAATCAGAGGGGGTTCCTTGAGCTCTTCAGCCTTGATAACAACTTAATTGTGCATGATGCATTGAAACTGAACCATATATAGATGATCATGACTCATAGCAAAGCTAACAAGGGGCTGGGGTCACATGTATTTTTTCTAACAATGAACAACTGTGGTATGTTTGTAAGATTATGTCTACGATTTGACCAGGGACCTGACTTGTTTCTTTTAGAACAATTGGTGTATGATAATCTCTACAATCACAAGGGATAAAGTGGCCTAAAGGGATACATAATTAATGATTTAATGTATAAAAGGTATATAAAGACAGAAGGCAAGCACGGTCCTCTTGAATCCTTTCTCTAAAGGTAATATTCTCTCTTGAAACCGAGGCAAGGAGAAAGAACCACATTGCTTTAAAATCATGATGGCATGTCTTAGTTGCACCATTTACCACTTGGAGGTGATGTTATGAACCGCGTCAAGTATAAATAAAAATACAAATTACATTTTCCCTGTCGGATGACAGACAAGAGGATGCTTCAAAAATCAATCCCCTGCCTCCAAGCTCCCAATGCCACCCCCCCCCCCCCCACCAAAAAAAACACAAAACAAAAAACAAAACAAAACACCAACACACACAAAAAGAAAAAGAAAAGGAAACAAAAAACACCACCAACCTGCCACTCAGAAAAAAGTAAATAAATAACCTCTCCCACCCAGGCAACCCCCTAAAATAGCAGAAACCTTTTACCCATAAAAGGACAAAGTGAATAGTTACTATTTAACAAAATTATGAAGACATATTTTGTAGCAAAATAGATGATGACTCGCTAGGATCGTGGAAATGAGAACCAAATGACTAACACCAAATATCAAGAAATGTCTTGAGCTTGCAGGTAGATTATATGGTTAAGGTGTCTTTTCAAGATTATAGAATATCTTTCTCGCCAGTTTATGCAAATAATGCCTATCCAATCTTTCATGAACACACTAGACACACAGTTAGTCATTTTGTCATCAAACCTTAGAGAAAACATTAGGACCTTTTCACATAGCTATAAATTACCAGATAGATGACTTTCTTACAAAGGTTACGACTCAAATATACCATGAGTTTCTTCCTTACAGAAGTGCTGTTTTGACAAAGACAAATTTGAGGGCAAACGTGAATGAGGGGAATTATTTTTTATGTTAATTTGAATATTTCTTTTATGTAATTAGTGAATATGTGCAGGATCATTTTGACATTGGGTATGGGGTGAGACGAACCTGATATAAGTCCAACAAGTTTCAAGAATTGCATGTGAAGTGTAGGATATACATATGTAGATGATTATGAGCCACCTCACTACCAAGCATCATTTTTGTGCTTGGTACCAAACATACCATTAATCTCATATATATATATATATATATATATATATATATATATATATATATATATATATATATATATATATATATATATATAGCAAGGCTCCTATGAACTTAAGTTCATAATGAATAGTGGTGCACCAACTTTTCTAACCACTCATCTTGTTTTGGGATCCGTGAACGATATAAAGGCCACTTTGAGATTTGTGCATCACAAATCTCAAGGCAAGATGAGTGGATAAAAAAGTTGGTGCACCACTATTCATTATGAACTTAAGTTCATAGGAGCCTTACTCTCTCTCTCTCTCTATATATATATATATATATATATGGGGTGAGACGAACCTGATATAAGTCCAACAAGTTTCAAGAATTGCATGTGAAGTGTACGATATACATCCAAGATGTATATAACAAGTGTTTAAATTGAAACATGTATTATCTAATTGAGTACACATATGAATAAGTGTGTGCAAATATCCAAGGAGTGTCTATGGAAGTTTCGGTGTTGGGTATAGGTACGGCTCCAGATAGAAGTACCCATGCAACATAGTTGCAAACTCAACAACCAAGGTAAACTACAATTAGGAAAATAAAGATCCTTGAATGTAAAAACTTTTAAACACGCACTACATCACAAGATTATCAAATAAAACTTTAACTCAAATCTTTCAAATACCTGGCATGATCTCAGAAGTTGGCGCCCAATTGTGGTACTAACTTCAATACTGATATCGTCACTAGAATGTCACAATATATAAAAACATTTACATACTGCATACACATAAAAAATAAATGTAGAGTTGTAAAATGCAGCAAATACACTCACATGCCATACTTTTCGGAGTACGGAACAGATGTTCGGGGATCAAAAAACAAAGCCAAAGATTTGAAGACAGGTATACTCCAACTAAGCAGGGAAGATACGATTTTACCAGGCACTCTATTCTCTAGAATCAACTCGCCGCCCGAGCTATATGCATCATTACATCTCTTGACTACATTAACCAGAGTTCTGATAGTGTCCGCCTTGCATAATAGTATCTGAAAAATGTACACGGATAAGCCACAAGAGAAAAGAAAGCATAAAGCATAGTGATATCAACAAGTCCAGCTCTCAAATTTTCAGGTGAAAGTCTACACTACAACTTAACAGAAAACAATAATTAAGTAACCTTGGCACGTGGATGCTCCAACAAACTAGCAAGAAAAGCAAGCAACCTATACACCTGAGAAAGAACACAAAAAGCAAACAGATAAACTGAAAATTAGACCTTTTGTTGAGTGGAAGGAAAAAGAAGCTTAA
Organism: Asparagus setaceus; assembly: GCA_012295165.1. Classification (NCBI taxonomy): domain Eukaryota; kingdom Viridiplantae; phylum Streptophyta; class Magnoliopsida; order Asparagales; family Asparagaceae; genus Asparagus; species Asparagus setaceus. Next base: position 57,410,154 of record CM022705.1, on the reverse strand, counting down.
CTTGATACCTTGAAGCTATCTACTTCAGATAGAGATGTTTCACTCATATGGTTCTTGATCCATAAAATCAGTGGCTGCAGCAGGACGTCCGCATATTCAGGTCTCTGGCAGGCAATGCGAATTATGAAAACTCGAAGCATGTCTTGTATGACTACCAACGTCTGCTCAAAGAAGTATAACATTTATAGGAAATGAGTTGAAAAAACATATCACAAGCAAACATAGATTACTTTTATCTTTAGCTTGTAACATAGAAGCACGTACACTGAAGGCAAAATTCAATACAATATGTCCAATTCTACTAAGTTGAGATGTCAGTTTTACAAGCAACATATTCAAGTAATCTGGCTGTAAAAACCAGTCAATGTATCCCTCAGCTTCAGGCCCTAATATCGTCCCAATGCTCAGAGTTTTAAGAGCACAGAGAGGAGGCATTCCGTCACACCAAAGCCATATACCTTCGTCTGGTAAAAGGCCGGCCTTTTTGCAAAATGACAAAAAAAAAATTTAAAGTTAATATGATTATTGAGTCAAAGAAAGTAAAGAAATGACAGGTTAACCTGCATTAGCATATTATAAATTCCCCATGAATGAACGCATTTGGAAGTAGCATACAGGTCAGACAAAATGTATATTTTTTAGAAGAAGATGCATACCAAAAGATGCAACATGCTGCAGGCATCCTTTGGGCCCAATGCCAATGATGCAGTTGCTGGAACACTTCCAAGAAGGCAATGAAATAGGCCAGGTGTCCAGTTACACACCCCCCAGTAGGCTAATGCAGACGCAATAAGGTGACAGACAGCACCAAATCCAAGCACGAGACTTGGATATGAGGAGGAATAGTCAGTTGCACATGCTGCTAATTTTGGACTGCAAAAACACTCTTGTTTAAATAAGGATCATGCTGTTTAAAAGAAAATGCAAAGATAATGATACCTTACCTCACTTCTCTATGCAATCCCAGAAGAGCATTAACTAACTTCTTGTTTCTATATGGTTCCTTTGTCTTTGTGTTCTGTAAAAGCACATGATACCTTATTCTTAAGGTAATGAGAGCAAAAGAGAAATATAATCTAAATCATGAAGGTTAAAGTAAATGCTGTTAGATGTCAACCTTTACTGCACATATATGCATATGATATTAATGGCACTAAAAATATTTTTTGATCTTTCTTTTATTTTTTTATTTTATTTATTTATTATTATTATTTTATATTATTTTTTTGCCAAGTTTTAGTCACCAAAAATCGAGGTTCTAAAATTGCAACCGCCATGTTGGTTTAAGAGGATTGCCTTAAACAAATATTGGCTTCAAAAGTGAACAGTGTTTTGGAGAAAAAAGCAGCGACATATCGAGGAATGTCTAATATTTCGGCCGATATTTGGGGTTGAAAAATGGGCCAACTTGTTTTTTTTTCCCCTCATTTAAAGTTTGGATTTGGTTCATGCATATACACTACCATAAGCATCATCCGAAGATATATTACAGACCCAATATAGAAGAAACATCAGAAAGATACTCCACAAGGAAGAAGAGTGCAAACTTACATGTAATTTCCGCAGAAGATTGATCAATAATGCAAGAGAGGGAACCATAAGGTCTACAAGGTTCTGTTCATTAATTCTTTCCAGTAGCAATTCTGGCGTAGAGTTGCATTCTGCTCCTTCATCAACCAGATAATCTACAAATGAAAAGTCCAAGAATTGGAGATCATAAAAGAAATTTCTGAAGGAGAAAAATCTGTGAAAACAGTATTTATTCAATATAACTGCATTAAGATGCAACTGGTTTACCAGGAGATTGCAGACGCTAGTCTAAATAAATATTACCCAGTAATTCTCTTTATACATATAAGCTACCTTCTAAAAGTATATTAATAATATTGAAATGACAATAGACTGAAAGGAATTCAGTACCAAAGTAATATTACCCAATACATGAGAGGCGTCAAAAATAAAAATTAGGACACTTTAAGTTTTAACCCAAAACTGCACCTGAAGTGAATACATTTTCATAACGAAAGTTTCTCTTTAACTGTTGAGAAGTTACCAAGTTTAAACATGTGTTCCTGTAAGCCCGCAGCTTTGCTCCATAAGTTTTAGAGAATAAGGTTTCAATACCCTGATTACATTATTGTAACTAAAACTAAATCATTATGTCAAGGCAGTAGACAACAGATGAACAAGCACTTAACACTTTTTTTTTTAGTGCTGAAGCAACAATTACATCAACCAAGGTTTTAAATATCGGTTATCGGGGATTTATCGGACGGTCAAAATCTATATCAGATAGCGGATATCGGGGATATATCGAGGATAAGTAGTATTTATCGGAGTGATATTACCGGATAGTGTATATACATATTATAATATCCTAAAATGTAATCTAACCATACTTAATGAAATATAAACATACCTAAATGTAAATAATCATGTTTAGGATCACTAAACCATGGTAGAAACTTGCTTCTTGATCGAAAGATTAAACCATTCGAGTGCATAGTTAGTAAAAATGGAATAACATACAAGCAAATAACAAGATAACATAAAGAATGAAGAATCATCAATATAATTATTGTGTAATTACGAGATTATAAACTAACTTACTAAGTTGAGATTTAATAGTTATGAGCCATGTCAATATTCATAAACAATCATAAGCTAATCACCAAACAACCAAGTTCCAAAAGCAACAAATAGTTTATAATTCTTAAACATCCAAAGATCAAACCCAAACCCAAACCCAAACCAAAGGTCGATAATTCCGATATTTTGAGCCGACAATATCGGCCGATAACTCACTTTATCGCCGCATTATCGCCGATAAACATCCAAAAACGATAACCGATTTAAAATCAAACTTATCATAGCGGAAGGCCCCCAAAACCGATAAATCGCCGATAATATCGGTTTATCGGCCGATATTTAAAACAATAACATCAACAAGCAACTTACCATCTTTCTAGTAAAAGATTACTAAGATATATTTCAGGCGACATGTAAAATTTATAAGAAACTAATTATATGCCCTTCATTAGAGTTTAGTTGAAGTATACAGAAATAGGATACTGTTCTGAAGAACAGTTCCACAATATGATTCAACTTCCATATCCGATATCTAAAACAATGAAAGCAAGTTCTTCTCATAAATTAGTGAATAACAAAATATCCAAACAGGACTTGTGAATTAGAGACCTGGAAATCATACATACAAAAGGAAGCTTGACTACTACAACATCACGATCTAGGAGGTGACTTGAGGGAAGTTAAGAGAAGTGAGGAAAAAGGCCAGGTCCCAACTTCATTGAAGATGCATACAATGGCCAAAAAGAACACGGAGACAGATTTTGACTCAGTTCCTAGAACCACATTCAGGGGAACAATGAACCGTGATGAGAGAATAAGGTTACTGTCAAAAAGAGGGCGGATGTAGCATGCTTTTCTTATTGTTTCAATATACTTTATAATGTAGATCAAGATGAATAGAATTGTATCGATCAGTATCTAAAAGGGTGTGTGACTACATTACTACCTTAACAAGTTTTTGAAGGTTTGTGATCAACTTAACAGCATAGTGTTCTGATTTTGAAGAAGATAAATAGAACTCCTTGTGTGTTTTATAACAATTTTGATGCCAATACAATAAACTTCTTCTTTTTTTGCATGTACCAACCTAAACAAGTTTTTCAAGGTTTACTATCAACCTAACAGCATAATGTTCAAACCAAAGAAGATAAGTCCTGGTGTGTTTTATGACAATTGTGGAAAATAGAATGTACTCTTCATCAGGGACAATAGATAAATACTTCTAAGACATCTGAAGATTCTGAACAAATTCAGTGGAATAGATATTAAGGGTTTCTTAATAGAGAGAACATTCCAGATAACATCAAATCTAAGTTTCTTTTGCTGCTTTTGCATTTTCGCTATTTCCATGACCATACTTGCAACTACAGGTCAACACAGGAAAAAAAATTCTATAGGAAAAAATTATTTATCCTAATAGAAAACAATGATTCAATTGATTCTCAATACCAATAACGGGAACACAAAAACCAGCTCACCATAAGTATTAGATGACTGTTCAAGCATATATTTACAGTTGATCAGAACCACATATACTAGGGTCATGGCACCCTCCTCAAAAAGCGATGCAGCCATAGCCTTCATAGAAAAACAATATTTCGTAAAGTGGCTGGATTGAGGAAAAGAAAATAATTTCACAAATCTCAAACAGCTGAACAAGAAATAATATGCTTACAGAATTTTCTGAAATGAATGACAAAATTCGAACAGCAGTAGTTAGCTGAACAATAGAAGAACTCCCAAGAGTAACACCATCAAAATATTTGTCAGAAACAAGCTTCCCAAGAAGAGAATCCAAAATCTGAGTATCTGAAGCATTTGTTGAATCCCCAACAACATTTTCAACATCCATCGACTCTGATACAAGAACACTTGTTGAACTCAAGTGAGCATCTCCACCAGAAGCCAAAATAGCAGCATATCTAAGAAGTCCAACCACCCCATTTCTATGATAAACTACACCTGCATCAATCCATTCCAACAACCTTGTAGGAGCATCTTTCCGGTTGGACCCAGGGGAAGACAAGTGTAAAGCCTTGTGAAGATCAACAGCATGTCCAATCCAGGAATTGAGAGATGATGCAGTTGAATCTGTGACAATGACTTCAAAAATTTCCGCCGCTGAATGGAAGGTGGCAAGACTTAGTGGTGAAGCTCCTGAAATCCAGAGGTTTGAGGGTGAAGTGCAAAGATGAAATCAATAGAAAAGAATGATAAATGTAACATCCATCTCGAACCAGATCATTGCTGAATTTAAACAAAAAAAAAATCCTACCATCATCAGTAGCAATTTTCTCTAAATCTTTGAATGAATGCAATGCTTCTATCAGCACTGACAATGCCTGCATATCAGCAGCAAAAAAAAGAAAAGAAATGTAGCACCAGGCAAAGACATTTCAGTTTCAGTAAATGAGGGCAAGATTATCAATCAAGTAGTAGAACATTTCTATAAGTTCAGATCACAATACAAGAATTCAGACTTTCTTTAAACAATATGTTACACAAAATTACAGTGACATGAGTACCTCAGGAAAATAGCAAAGAGACAACAAGGCTTGGCGGCCACATTCCGACCTGCATAAAAACTCTCGTAGGGTCTATAAAATAACAAACAAACTAAGTCAAATAAACAAAGATTAACAATCTACCTTGAAATGGTACAGAGGTCCCACAGAACCCATAAGAGTTCATCGGAGTGAGGAGTTACTGTAAGCAAGCGGTCAATAGCATTTCCCTGCAATACAGCATGAGAACAAATGTTTATTACTAGAATAATGGAGGAAGTAAAAAAATCAGAATGTATAATGAGAACCATCAACAAGTCAAAATGATCATTTATATGCATATGAAAGTTTATATATATATATATATATATATATATATATATATATATATATATATATATAGAGAGAGAGAGAGAGAGAAACTCCTATAAACTTAAGTTTATAGGGAATATCATACACCAACTTTTCTATCCATTGATGTTGCCTTGGGATCCATGAAAGATATGAAGCCCATTTTGAGATTTGTGCATTTCTTAATGGCACAAATCTAAAGGCAACATCAATGGATAAAAAATTGGTGTCTGCTATTCCCTATAAACTTAAGTTTATAGGAGATTTGCTCTATATATATATATATATATATATATATATATATATATATATATATATATATATATATATATATATATATATATATATATAGTAAAGCTCCTATAAACTTAAGTGGATAGGAGCCATTTGTCCACCAAATTTTTATCCATTAATTTTGCATTGAGATTTGTGCCAAGATGTGATGCAAATAAATGCACAAATCTCAAAGATAGCATTGATGTATAGCACAAATCTCAAAGCATAATGAAGGGATAAAAGTTTGTGGACAAGTGCTCCTATCCACTTAAGTTTATAGGAGCTTTTCTCTCTCTCTCTCTCTCTCTATATATATATATATATATATATATATATATAGAGAGAGAGAGAGGGGGAGAGGGAGGGAGGGAGTGTGTGTGTGTGCGCGCACGCGCATGTTGAATGAGATGACATGTTTGGCTGAGCAATGTTTACACTAGTTACACCATATCAGGTTCAGTTTCTAAAATTTTCCCTTCTTTTAAGCAACTAGTAGAAATAAACGAGAAGACTGTTGTATATATAGTAATCTCTATACAACATGTGCTTTTCCATTAAAAAAGTGAAAACAACATAGGTCGATGCCAGATAGGACATGGCATGCAACCTAAGCCTCAATAACACAAGTTTCAGCAAGGTATAATGTTGTGATACTGCTTGGGAGTTTGCATTTACCTTACTTCTAAGTTATATACTAATCTTGTCATGCCATGTGTGAGTATGTAAGTAAATTCTTTTGTCTACAAAAGCAACACTTGAGTTATCTATAATTGGCAATAATATGAATATATTCAGGTAGGAAAGACATAATCTCTCACAAGCTACTAGGATGCATGTAAGAGGTCATTCAAGACTGCTCGACGAAGCAATTATATGCATAACATAATTCAATGAAGTGTGCATATTTACAAAAGTAGAAAAAGTATAACCAAGTCATAATATTACAAGTTTTTTCCTCTCTCATGGACAAAGAAAATTATACAGACTCTTCAACTAATAGAATGCCATCTGTACTTCGTGTTTACTGCTAGAGCTGTGATGACCAAACTAAGCTGTGAGATAAAATCCACGAGTCCTCAGCTCTTTGGGAAAAAGAAAGATGAAATCTGTGCATTCCCAGGTTACCAAATTAGCAATATGGATTTCGACGGACTAAAAATGGCAAACCCTGATTTACTCAGTTGGAATCTGTACCGCATAGCTAAGCAACTAACAGAATTTTTTTTCCAGGACTCATAGTCTACAGAAAGAACTCCATGGTACATAAGATCTTAGATGGCAGAAAAGGCATAACAACTTACAGTCTTCAAATTTCCCAGGTCGACTGCGTACCAGAAAAAACTGGTAATGCATGTCCATGGAGCTATCTATAAAGATAAACAGGAAAACCATGGACCCATGCACTATCATGCATCAATCAAAAAGCTAAAATAGCGCAAAGATGTGTGATCATTAACCAAAAGCTTGTCCAACAATTTTTAGCCTTTTTTTCTAATCATAGTTGCACAGATCACTTCTTCTTTTGACAAGATGCAGAAGCATGGCGCTTAATCTCAAACAAAATATGAGATTATAGTTTTCATGCAGATAGCACCAGTAGGAAGGGAAAGAAACATTGTCTAGTTATGCTTACAGATTAAATAGTTAACTAACCACTCTGAGATGGATTTCCATAATCATTGCAATTTCCTGAGGATGACAAAAGAATCCCTTTGACATTAAAATAGCCGCCTGCCGAAGAGTCAAGCATTCTGCTGTGCACTTGCCTTCAGCACCTTGAAGAGAAAGCACTAATGTCGCTGTAGCTTCCGGTTGAAGCAGTAAGAAAGTCAACCCTGATAAAAGGGGGGAAAAACATATTGTGGCAGCTATCCGATTAAGTAGACAGTCCAAAACACAAAAGAGACAGAAAAAAGACCTGATCGACAGGAAAGAAGAGAAAGAAGCAATGACTGAATAGATGTAGCGATGTCCACAAAGATATCTGTTCTACTCCCATTGGCTGAATGCAGTAAAGGAGACGACAGTAAAGCAGCTGACAAAGGGAAAAACCCTCTTTCCTGTTCACAAAAGAAGACTGAAAATTGATTACTATTCTTCAAAGATCACAAGTTTGCACGTGAGGTGGAATGTCAATAAATTTTGAAAAGGTCATCCATTATGACTATCAATAAAAGATGTGGAGAGAAAACAATAGAAGCACAGAGACTCAGCAATAATTACATAAATACAGTTCAGCGATTCAATCATCTAGGCAAAGGGAAAAGAAAGCTTCTTTCACCACTTTGTTTACAATTGGAGAATAAATTACAGCATGTTTCTAAAGCACAGAGAGCAAAATCAGTAATTTCAATGATCAATAAAAACATCCCCAACTATAAACAATAAAAAGAAGCAGAACAGAGACTTCTGCATGTCCACTCTAACATGCTCCATCAAAATACAGAATAAACGAGACTGAAAACAAAGAAACTTTCATAAAGACGACCATATTGATCACCAGATTATTAATATAATCAAATACATTCTGCCTGATCTGAATGTTTTCTACTCATGGAGTACTGAAGAGTACCAGACAATTATACATACGAAAGTGATAAATAACCAGACAGTATAAATATAAAGAGTGGCAAGTAAGATTAAATAGAAAATACCATGAGAAGGGATAACAAATGTGTATTGATATCCCATTTAGAAAAGCTGTATTTAGACAAGGAAATATAACTGGCAGTTGCTCTGTAAGATAATAGTCCATCTGATGTAACAGGAAGCATTGATCTTCTTGTGAAAGCTGCAGGTGAAGGATCTTCAATAGGTCCACATAAATTCAACAATTTCTGCAGTATTTTTATATGCAAAATTAAATAAGTTGTGTATGTGCATCAAGATTAAAAAACAAATGCAAGATCTATGCCAATATCCTAAGAAAATATTGGCAAGCATCAGAAATGAGAACTGACCACTATTTGTTTGAGCTGAGAAGAAGCTGAGAGAAGAAGATCTACTTTATCAGTAGTAAGTCCATCCTCAGCAGAGGGTGCCATTGTAGATAAGACTGCACACTACCAAAAAAATCAATCTCGTCATTCATATTTTCAAACATATACATGAACCAAGTAAATGGTTTTACAAATATGCACATACCTCGTACCTAGAGGCAGATTCATATAAACGCAAACGTTGCAGAATACAGGTAGCAAGGGAAGCAACATCATGCCTCTGCTTTGTGAGTAAAAGATTTAGTAAATTGGAATAACCTTCACTATTAGCAGTAGGAACATTCTCATCTACTCGGGGCCACCATCCCAAGAATCCTTCACATCCAATTGCATGTTGTGTAGCATTCTCCAGAGCACCAAGCAACACCAGTGTAAAAGCTGTTGATCCATGCAACATATGACCAAGCAATGCAGCAAGTTGCTTCATTCCACCACAGTTAACAAAATGAAAGCAGCTCTCTCTTGATGTGCAAAAGAGGAGAATGGTACTTAACCCTAAAATCAGGATCTTGTTCTGCAATAAAACGTGATGGATGCCAAGCAAATTATATAATTAGAATAGAACGTAGATAATGGTTGAACCAAATCATATATACACGTGAAAAGACGAGGAAAATGCACTTAAACCTGAAACGGCGCGTGAAGGTCAATGGATGTAGGTTTCAAGAGAGAAGGAAAACAATGGAACAACATATCAACTAAGAGCTGTGATGTCATCAAATCAGAAACTGGTTCAAAAATAATATCCTCCGTCAACAACTGCTCGTTCCCTGGTAACAGTCGAAGAGACTTGTAGAGTTGAACAAGCTCATTTTTGGCCTCAGCAAGAACAGAAACTATTTTTTGGGGATCCTTTTTTCTGTCTGCATAACCAGGCTTCAGCTGGTCCCCGTTGAATACCATACATTTATAATCACTAGTAATATATGAACAGATTGCTGAGACAACAGGCCTTGCAACTTTATGAATAGCATCCACATCATCAGATATCTGGCATATAGAAAGAGTCAGTCTCAGAAACTGCTTCATTTCAGATGATAGATCCAGATCAGGGACAGGAAGAGATAAACATTTCGTAGACAATATTGACTCCTCAAATGTTATCTTCTCAGAAAGTAATGCAGGTGGGAGATCTTCAAGCCTTCCCTCTGAAGGTGATGGTGCCACGCTCACCAGAGAGTTATCCAAATCAAACTCTATATTAAATTGCCCAAGATCTTCAGCTGTATTCCCATAAATTATCAGTGTCAGACTACGATAGCAGCCCCTCACTACCAAATGATTTGTTATTACAGCCTGCATCACATTAGTAAACAAATAAGGCAGGTTCAAGGACTGATTTACCTAAGTAAAAATCTAGCAATACATTAGTAAGCAAAAAAGGCAGGTTAAATGACCGACTTTAGCTTAGTAAAAACCTAGCAATGGCTTGTTGAACGTTAAGAGACTGTAGTGCTGTCTTTAGTAGAACAAGGTCACCAATATTCAATAACATACTTGAGCCATCAAATCGGACATAAAATTACATGTTCTATTACGTATAAAAAGAATAAAATATTAAGACCTCCAACAGGAAATTTGCAAAAAGAAAAATTCTCTATAGAATTTGTATTTGACAAATAAAACAGGTTTTTAACTATTAGAATTAATATACAACTATAACCCTCAACCCTCACCACAACTTCGGAGTTTTGGTATAACTGTTAGTGAGAATTTAAGATGGTATTAGAGCAATCCATGTTCAAATCCCACTGGCCACGAATTTAAACCGGATTTTCTAAAGAAAATGGACACCGCTGCGTGAGTCTAAGTATTGGCCCATAAAAAGGGGCTTCAACCTGCGGAGGCATGTTAGAATTAATATAAAACTATTAACCTTCAACCATCACCACAACTTCGAAGTTTTGGTATAATGGTCAAAGGAAATTTAGGATAAACAATAAAATCATGTCACAGGGGAAAAAATAGATACTTGTTTAGCAACATGAGACAGCACCAAACTTACTTCAACAGAAGCACTATCTTCAAAAATTATAGATAAATATCTTGTCAAGACCGTCAAAAACTTAATTAATGTATTACCAAATCCCGTCTTCAAGAACTGCAAAACTGGTCAATGTGCATCTAGTTAAGATTCACGGGATCACAATTCAAATGGCATTGAATATACTATATTTTTATCAGAAACTTCAGACTACCGAATTATACTGATGCTCTTAGAAAGTTATTTTATATAAGAAGAAGTAAGTCTCAAACCTCAACTAATAGATTACCAACTCACATATTCAAGAATGATAAATGACCCATGGTGCATTTATAACTCACCAAATTGAGAATCAGGAATTACAATTTTAGAATTGGTTTTCATAATCTGTTCATAGAATTCAAAGTCCTTCTCATATCAAAAATTTTGAAATTAGTATGCCATACTTGATATGCCTATAGAAAGTTATTTCACTTGAGGAAAGGAAAAATCTCAAGGACTCCATGAAGCGTATTATCCACTCCCCTCTTCAAGAATTATAGATGTCATTTGTTGTGCTCTTATAATTCATGAAATTGAGAATCATGGAATTGCAATTCAAATTCACTTAGTTTCACATATTTTGTTTATTGAATTAAATAATTTGTTTATAGAATACAAAATCCATTCCTATATCAGAAATCTGGACATTATTGAATTACATCTACACTTAAGAAATTCAGTCATTTCAGGAAACCTATAACATGTTTGGACTAAACCCTGGATTGGAATGCCGTAAATTCCAATTAAATGTAATGTATATGAGGCCCTCCAGCAAGTAGGTTCTAGATCAAGAACTCCAGCAGTGTAGATTGTTCAAACCTTGTCTAATTGCTCTCAAGCTAAAATAAAACAAATATCATCTTCCTTTGCACCCAGGCAGTAGCAGCGTGCTCTTTGTTTTCGCCATTAGCATCTTAGTGCGAGGCTGACGGGCTCATTGTTTTAAATATCTCCAGTATATCCGATATTTATCGGCCGACATATCCTTTTAGGCTTGCTGCAATGCGATATGGCCTCAATATCCTTTTAGTGTTTTTTGGCAATTTTTGAGGGAATACATAATGAACTTCCTGATATATTAGGTGAAACATCACCTTCAAAAAATCAGTTGAAATGTTACAATGCTGATTGGACTTGTATTTGTTCTAAAAGATTGGTTTGGATTTATGGTTCAATTGAGATCTAAACCCAAAAAGTATTTTCTTATCCAAAATTGAGAAGAAAAATTAGAGCTCATTTGAGATCAAATTCCCTTGCAAAAGCTTTTCAAAAGATATCACCTTTCTCCACGACTCAATTCTTTAGTGCAAAAGATATCACCTTTTGAGATCACCTTGCAAAAGTTTTTCAAAAGATATCACCATTTGAGATCAAATTCTCCATGATCAAATTCCCTTACACCAAGTATGAAAAACTTTTGCAAGGTGATATTGTAACAGATATCACCATATCGGATATGGAACTCTTCTGACATATTTGAGATCACCTTGCAAGGTTTAATGAGATCACCTTGCAAAAGTTTTTCAAAAGATATCACCATTTGAGATCAAATTCGATGACACATAAACAACTCCGATATATTCCCAAAATCCACCATCCGATATGGAACTCTTCTGACATATCCCTGACATCTGATATTTAGAACACCGGACGGGTTAAATGCAGGATTTCAGATAATCTGATTCATTCAATCTCCATTAAGCCTGCTTTATACATTTGTTTGCATGTTATTCCCACCTATAACACCACTTTTGTTTTTGTTCTTTTCTTTTCCTTCTAGCTAATATCTCACTTTTGCAAATTGCACATATACAACAATTGATATTCAGCAGGACAAAAGCTTGGAGCTTATACCATGTGACCAATATAAAAAATTGCAGACACAAATACCGTGTTAAAAAAGAATAAGAAGAAAAAACAAGTCGACAGCCACTCCTAACAGATGTCACAAACTATGGGAGAGTTCAACAAGCACAGAATTGAAGCCCTGTTGCCTTGTAATGCTGAGAGTTAGGTAGGTATTCTGTAGGTGGAAAGATATCTGAAATAGAACAGTGGTGAACTAGAAATAATAAAATCGAGGAGATTTAGAGATGCATGAAGAGATAGTGAAATAAATTTACAAGATGTAGATTTCTTCAATTAAAAAGATGAACCTACACAAGTGAACCGTCAATTGTACAAATTCTCTTTCTCCTACTTTTTTGCAAGTGAATCTCTGATCTGTTAGCCCATGACTGGTAAATAAATGAAAATTATGCAGTCCATTAAACCTTAAGCCAACAATACACTCTCTGGAAATAACTCTATGTACGATACCATAAAGTTAGAAAGGTGACATTGTAACAGAAAATTTTCCATAACTATGGATGGTGGTCAAAGACTAAAAATGCCATCATTAAACCTCCATTTAGAATAATACATCTTTAACTTCTTCTGTTAGTGAAAGCAATTTGGAGTTTTAGACACAGTTAATTTCTGCATAGAAATTCATACTGATGTTGCATTTTCTGTGACTAGGAAAATTCTTAACGGCATCATGATATCAGCAGATACAGAAGCTCTTATATTATACTGGCATCTTAATGACGAGTTAGGAAACCATTTTCTGAAATTCTTGCTGCTGCATTTGTTGTAATCAATCTCCAACCAAAAAACAACCTTTATATTTTAGAGAAAATATGTGAATATGTAACAAAATGATTTACTTTCACTCTCAATGCCTCTGGCAGTTAAGGAAGAAAGGATTTCAATCACCATCAAAAGAATAACTCAATCAGGAAGGACATGATTCATAAAATCACTTGGACCGTGATGATATGTTTCACTGGTTTGTTGAACAATCACTCAGTATCTCAGTATAACATGGTCCATGAAGCCAATCCTCGCATCAAAATTGCATACATTACTGTAATTTGGCTGTATAAGCTTGATTTATAAGTTTGTCAAGAAGCAAAAAAGAGGAAATAAAAAAATCATGGAGAAATCTAGAAACCATCTAGTGCTAAAATAGCTCCACTCCTTCAAGTCGAGATCTATAAATAATTCAGATCTTGATAAACAATGCCTGAAGTGAGGTAATGACACTGTTATAAATAGCGGTAAATAGCCCCGCAATACAGCGCTAATAGCGTTAGCGGTCCCTTCCGCGACGCTATCGCCCAATAGCGGTGACATATTGCGAAATATGCGCTTTCTGCTTGCAAAAGCGGCCAATAGCGCGCCATAGCAGTGAATAGCGAGCGATTGCGGGCAAAATCCACTTTTTGACCGCTATTTAAAAGCGGTTTGAGGTTTATTTTTTAATATTAAACCTGATTCGCAACCACTGCATCCCACCGCCTTCCGCGATTTCTGGCGTACTCCCGCCGCCTCCCATAGCCTCTGACACCTCCCTCATCAATTCCTCTCACCTCCTCTTGCCGTGAGCTCTTCCTAGTGCAGTCCTCTCACCGCTCAGCTCATCTTCTCGAAGACGACGACTTTTTGACTCCTCTAGTCATCTTCGGTATTATGTGACGGTTACATGTCTATTTCATGTTTAGGATCTCTTTAAATCATCAAATATGCACTTTTAGATTTTCTAAATTTTTAAAAAAAATTTCTTATTTTTTTAATATTTATACATATCTAAATTAGACTGCCATTTGACTTTGCACTTTTTATCGTCATTTTGCCGCAATAGCCCCAAATAGCCTTAGCGATGCCTCACCGCTACGCGACATTATTCGTTATTGATAACCTTGAGTAATGATGATCATTATTTCTGCATTTGCAACTTCACAATCCTTTTTCATATTCCGGCATAAGGATTGAGTTGATAAGTGATCGCTTATGCAAGAAGCAACGAGGAAATTCAGTGAGAAATATACACAAATATAAACCTGAAAATAGTACATTATTACAAATATATACCATATTACATAGCAACCATGTTACTTATTTAATAACCTTATAGACTTCCACAAAAAATTAACTCCACAGAAATTTTGACAAACACTAATAGTATTACCACATCAAATCCATAAGTTTTGCCCAATTAAAAATTAAGAAAATTGACATGCAATGCAAAGGAAATGAACAGAAAACTGTAATAGATACCTCAACTTCCAAGACATTAGACGAAGAATGAGAATAAAGGAATGGTTGGCAAAGACGTCTAAAACGTGACTCCCCTTCACAATGAACAAAAACTTCCATCGCAAATGAAGGAGGCGATGTTGCCCTGAATGAGGAATATTATCATAAGCAGGCAACAATAAAGACATTTTAAAAAATTGAATGACAAACCAAGAGAAATATTGATGATTCTCTTTGCATTACCATGCACAATTTTTTACAATTTTTATATTGAATGATTTACAGCTATAGAAAGAAATGTCCTGATGAGAACAGATTGTTTCAACAGTTGTCATATCCCAGTTCCAACTAATGGAAAATAAACCAAAATATCCAGGATTAAACAATAAGAGCACTGAAACTAGATAGCATTATTCGTCTACAACAGTGATCATTTATAAACAAATAAGATCCTATGATATGAGGGTAAATATACATCCCACATCTAATGGGAAGTTTGAACAATCTCCTGTCTCAAAAAACACACTTGTACGTTGGTGTCTAACAATGTTTTAGAAAATGTTGGGCACTTCTAGGAGCCGGACCAAGAGCCCAGGTGCCTAAGCGGATGCCTAGGTGGCACGTAAGTGTTTTTAGCATCAAGAGAGGAAGCATTCTTCTTGATGATTCAAAATCATATATCGTTTACCTAAGATGGACTTGGAGAATGTTTGGCAACTAGTGCAAGTGGCTTATAAGCCATTTTTGTGGCTTGTAAGCCTCTAAGACATGTTTACCAAACAACTTAATTTGGCTTAAAAGCCAAAAAAAATAAGCTAGGTTAACCCAGCTTATTTTTTTGTTGTCTTATTAGCCATATAGTTTGATCGAGTAAAAGAACACTTGACCCCTTAGCATTTAAGAAAATTCCAAAGCCCTCTTCTCTATCTCTAATCCCTTTTTGGTCATTTTGACAACAAAAGATGGATTATAAGCCACTCATTTGTCAAACACTCTACCATTGGAAATGGATTATAATCCACTAAATTTACCAAGCACTTTGGATTATAATCCACCTAACTTATAAGCCACTTGTGGATTATAACCCAAGTGGCATATAATCCAAAGTTGCCAAGCATGCTCTTGGATATAGAGTTTTGACATGATCCAATTTGACTTGGCCCATTCTCTTCATCTGTTGCTATGCCTAAGCGAACATTATGTCCCTTTTTGATCCGGTGCAATCCGCGCAAGTGGCCCATGCTCCTCTAGGTGCTTCCAAGACCTAGACAGCGGCCTCAGTACTGCTTAGGTCTAGGCGGGCACCTAGACCGCTTTTTAAAACGTTGGTGGATTGCACTTTTTCAGAGACTTAGTTTGTTTCATTGTCTTTACTTAAACGATGTATTACACTATCATTCTTTTTTTCCGGCAAGACATGTAACATATCAAGTTCTTGACTTTCCAACATTGCAGCCAAATTTCAGGGTGACTGTGTAAGTGCATGTCAATTAGCTTAGTGTTTGCATGGGGTATGTATGTGCATGCATTTAAGTATGTGCGTGTTTTCACGAAATAAACACACATAGTTCCTTTAGCATTTGCAGCTTTAGCAGTATCATGTTGAACACCTCTTGTATATGCCAGGAGGCAAACACTAACCACACAAACCACGATAACTCTATATTCTTGAAGGGAAGATCATAAACATTGAAGATAATATACTCTATTTGCTTTAGTCACAACATTCACTCCTTACCTTGACGCCCATTTAACAAAAAATGATACCCCAATTTGAAGTAAGTAGCATTTTCAAAGTAAAATGGCATGAACACGAGAAATCACAATGTATCACAAACTTTAGTCTAAATATATGCAAAATTCAACAATAAAGACCTCAGTATCTGCTTCTTTTCTTCTAATCAATCTAACAAAGCATATGACTAGCATGTTACAATAAAACAATATAAACAATGGGAATCTTAATTTTGCACACATAACTTTAAGGAATAGAAAAGAACAAAAACAATGTCCTACCCGACAAGTGATACGGAAGGAGTAGACACGGATGCATTCTGCTCAAGAAACTCACAAGCCGTTACAACTATAGGTTCCGCGAACAATACCTGCAATGAAGGAAAGAACATGTTATATACTTCATTCATGATAAACATAAGCTTCAGTAAATTAGATGCTTACATTTGACTTCTTCAACCATCCCCGTTTTGCAGTCAAAACAATAAATAAACTTATTTTTCCCTCTTGGTTCAACTTCAGTCAGCTAATTCCATTAAAACTACTTTTTAAAGGTAACATACAAACAATAAATACCGCACGGATCAAAAATTACAAGGAGAGATGGATTTCATCCTTAATAAAAGACAGATTTTTTTTCCCACTGTAACAAAACTGAATCAATCATCATAATGAAAACATTGAAAGAAAACTTCATGGTAGCATCCTTAATATACAAGTATATGGAAATCTAATCAGTGTCATTGCAATGACAAAGCAACTAACCTCGTCCACATACTCATCCAGCTGAGGATGAACAAAGGTTTGTGCAAAAAGGATGCAAGGCTCGGGGCGACGACCCATATTCTCTAATTTAATACCGTGACTTGTTGACTGCACATAAATAAATGATTTAACTAGTAAAATTACGCGAAGTGTAAAAATCTCCAACACAATGTCAACAAAATCAATAATTTCATTGAATATACCTTGCGCAGAACTTACCAGTCAGTGAATCATACACGACACAACCAGAAACCAATCTTCACTAGAAAAAATTCAAATAAAAACAAATTGTTCATGTTTCATGAAGGAACAGTTAGGGTTTAGATTGAGCAGATGAGGTGCGACTTTACCTTTACGGATGAAGAAATTGCAATCTAGGTTTTCGACAGACGAAGAAAGGGAGAGCTGAGCTTTTCCCCCTTTTGGTCTTCTCCCGTCGGAGGTTTTAGGGGGGTGAGTTGCAAAACAAGACTAAAACCTAGAAATAATACGTAGGGGAAAACGAGGCAATATCGGGTCAGATCCGCTTCCAATCTACGCCGACTCGGGATTTAGGGTGGAAACGGGTCGGGTCTTACAAATCGACAAGATCCAAGTGGGGATTACTAGCAAATCTTCGAACCACTTGAGGGCTCAATTCCAATAATTATAGTCGGCCAATAATTATAGTCGGCTTACGGCAAATATCATGTTTGGGGACAAAAATAAAATAAAACGCTCAGCTGCTATAAGAAAATTAACTTACCTGAATACTTTATGGAATTAATCCTTTTGGATTCTTAAGTATTAGGGTCAGTTCGGCAACTTAAAAACTAATCTAGTTTAGTTTTGAAGTAGATAGGCTTAGATTAGGCTAAACTAGTTATATGTGAACTAGTTTTGAGATGGATCTAGTTTGGCTAACTTTGACAAAACTATTTATTGTTTGGTAAACATATATCTATAAAAATAGAGCCCCAACTTGATAATCAATTTATTTTCCTTTATTCTCTTTAGAATTTTTAGGGTCACACTAAACGGGTTTTGTTTCAAACCAAGGGAGACATGGTTTTTTTTACCCAGTTATTGGGCAAAATGGGGCCAAACAAAAACATGTTAAGCCCAACTTTTTATTTTGGCAAACTAGGGCTAAGCTATTGGGTCAAGTTTGTTCCAACTAAAACCAGTTTAATAGGTTTGCCAAACAAGCCCTTAAAGTGTGAATCAGTGACGTATCGAATAAAACTATTTGTTCTCATACAAACAAAACCGTGCACATCATAAAAAACCCTAGTATAGAAAACTTTCTAAATTATATAAAGTCAACATTAGAAGTTTACATGATTTTGCCCCATTTATATAGGGGTATAAAACAATGCAAAAATATTAAACTAGTCTTTCCTACGATAAAGAGATGTCCTATAAAAACAAGAAACTAAAAGAGGCCAAAACTCTTTGATGTATAGTTTGAGCCTGAAGATGAATTCCTTTGATCCTAAAATTAAAAACATATTATAATAAATATTCTATGAAGCGAGTCAAAAGACATGACCCTTCAAAATTGCATGTTGAAATCTATCTGAAAATTTCGATGTTCGCTTCAATCGTTCCGTCTTCGCACGATTCAATTTCTCCCAAGAAAACAGTCGTTGTTGCCTCCTCATCAATCAATAACAATAACGAAGTTTTTTGTCACGAATTTTTGGAATTGGCTAGATTCATAAAATTTTTCTATTTGATTTTGTTAACAGTTGTTTGTTATTTTTTCCTTTTTTATGAAATATGGAATTTTATTGATTATAAAGGGGCATAGGGTCCCTAGCTAAGTAAAAAGGGAGAAATTAAGGGGCATTCTCAGCCCAAAAAAACTACAGAAGACATACGAAGGCCAAATTGAGCAACATTGGGAGCTAGCCTATTGGCAGCCTTGCTAGCATAAGAAAAGGTACATCTCGAAAAATTGGTAGCCAGTATTAGAGCTTTCTCCACATAGATACCAAAAATATCTTTGGAAGGAACACCTTTTTGCAATTCATCAAAAACACCTCTCATCCAACTCTATCACTATCTCATCTGCATCTAATCGTTTGGCCACTTGAAGAGCCTAAATAGCAGTCATGACACTCACCACCTGAGTAGATTCAACACCTTAGAATTTCTCTGCAAAAACACCGAAAACATAATATTCTGCACCTTTATGTTTTTCCCTAATGATGCATTTAACCATTTGTCTATAGGATCAATCATCTCAACTTACTCGCTCTTATTTCATCTTCATCAGTAGAAGCAAAATCTATCTTCATGTGAATGCATTTCTATCTTTATCTCTTGATGTATAAAAAAAACAATATTTCAGTAAAAACTCTAGTAACTCTCTAAGAATTCCAGCACTTAAGAGCTTGAGTTTACTAGTGAACATCTTTGAAATAGCTTATACGTCCATAAAACCATAAGAGGTCTTGCAATTTGGTTCTTCAATAACCTAATTATCACTTAACTACTGTTTGTTTTAAAGGTAATTTGCAATTTGACTCTCTAAAGTTTAAATTTTTTTAACTCTGATATTCCCATCTTTTTATACTTTGATACTCTAAAAGTTTGCACCTTTTTAAGTTCGATATACCAAATTTTTTCCGACACTTTGATCTTCAAACTTTACACATTTTTAACTTTCATATCTCAAAATTAAAATATTTTTAACTTCGATACTTCCAAGTCTGTAGAATTTTCAAATTTGATACTCAAATGAAGTATTAAAGTTGAAACGGTATAAAAAATTTCATAATGAAAGTGTCTGAAAAAACATTTAAGGTATCAAATTTAAAGAAGGTGGCACTTTGGGGTATCAAAGTGTCAAAAGAACTTTAAGCTATTAAAGTTAAAAAAAAGTATAAACTTTAGGGTATTAAAGTGCAAATAACTCTTTTCGAACAAGATAGATTTTGGAAGGAAAAATATAACTGAAGGGTATTGTGGTCATTAAGGGACCAAATTGCAAGGACCCTAGGATTTGAGGGACTAAGGAGCAATTACAAAGATGTTAGGGACTAATATGTATGTATTTAAGATTTCAGCGACTAATATCTAAATAACCCGATTATATAAATACACCCGCTTTGTCACCTATTCTGTTCACTTTTCTCCTCGCTCATTCTTCTCCAATTTCGCTGTCACGTTCGGAGAGAAATAGAATTCATGTCGGTGAGGTCTTGTCTCCCTCTATCCCTCGATCTCATTTTTAAAATTAGTTTCTTTAATTATTGTTTAATAATTTCTTGGATCCATTTAGGGGTGAGCATAGTTCGGTTCAAACTGAACAAACCGACCGAACCGGCCGAAATTTGAAAGTTTAGTTCGGTTTTGACTAGAGTTCGGTTCGGGTCTGTTCGCGGTGAAAGTCGGGATGATTGTCATTGCCGATGAATTCGTTACACCTTTATGGAGTTATAAACAAATTCAAAAATAAAACTAAGTCTTTTTATAAGACCCGATTACAATGAAAATCAAATAAAAATTATAACTTTCTTTCACCAAAACAAACACGGGATCCGTTTATCGGTCCTCGCTATGGGTGTCTTTGCTGTCTTGGGGACTTTATTCCGTCCGTGGACCGCCCGTGTCGTGATCGAAATAGAGATCTACATCAGAACGGGTTATTTCACAAAGGAAATAACAGCCCGAAGCGAATGAAATCGACCAAGCGAAATCAAAGCTCTTCTCGAGATCAAAACGAAGTTTAATCTCGAGGAATCACGTGTAGATCTGAGATCCGATCTCTCGAACCTTTTCTGAGGGGATTATCTCACGAAGGAGGATAATAGCCCTGGGGATTATCTCACGAAGGATGATAATAGCCCTTAAGAGTTCGCCGAGATCCGGATCCGGTGTCGAAGAAGATCGGTCGTCGCTCCTTAGTTTGTATCTGAGGTGAGAAGGCAATTTGGCAGAGCTTCGGCTTCTCCAAAATTTCAGATCTGTGCAAATGAGACCCTACCTCTTATTTATAGCCCCAAAGCGGATAACGGGTCAAAACTGGGCCCAAAAGCCCGCCTAGCCACTTCCAAGTGGCTAGGCCACCGAGCCACTTGCAAGTGGCTCGGCCTTGGACGAGGTGGATCGGTTGTTTTGGGTCTAACTCTCTCGTCCGATCTCCGATTGATGTAATTCAAGATGCGTTAGAAAGCTGGAGAGGAGAGCTACAACTTTTATGTTTTGAGCTTCCTCAGATTAGAATCATATCATGGCTAAAATGTGTGAGACATCATTAGTGTCCTGCAGGTGTGAAACAGTCTGAACCCTGTCGGTTGTTTCGGCTCTAACTCTCGTCCGTTCTCGGAATGAGTTGATCCAAGATGCGTTAGAAAGCTAGAGAGGATATATACAACCTTCCATAGCTGAGCCATCCATGGTGGGAGCGAGACACACGTGGTGCTAAGTCTTTTATGGGTATCTGCGGTGAAGCGGCTGGACCCTCTCGGTTGTTTCGGCTCTAACTCTCTCGTCCGTTCTCGGAATGAGTTGATCTAAGATGCGTTAGAAAGCTGGGGAGGATATCTACAACCTTTCATAGCCAAGCCACCCATGGTGGGAGCAAGACACACGTGGTGCTAAGTATTTTATGGGTACCCTGTAGCTCATGGTTGAGTCGTTTCTTCGTTGTTTTGTCGTTCCCATTGACTCGTATGCTTCACCGATGTGCTTATTGCGCTTTGTTCACTTGTTTTATGCATTTACATTGTTGATGGTCCGTCAATCATCAACTCACTATCACGAGTTACGTTTGAGGACTTATAGGCAATTTTACACGTCTACAGGGCGGGTTGAAGTTTTTTCAACCCAAACCGCCCGAACCGACCGAATTGTATTACCCATTCTGATTACTATCCGCATCCACTTAAACCTGACCCGTCATAGTTTATCTAGAGTTGCTTCGCTGCAACTTGATATCTTTTTCTCTCATGCGACTTGATGGCGACGAAATACCCCAACAATGGTGTCCTCTCCAATTCTAGGGCTTCTCATCATCTCTAGTTCTCTACCTCTCTTTATTCTCTATTCGCTTCTTCTACTTTGGACCAATCCACTTTGGAGATAAGAAACTTAAACCCTAATGTTGATTCTAACCTTTTCTTGATTTTTCTCCTCGATTGATACACATAGTGCAAGAGAATATTTGGATCAGACTTCTCTTTGGATTAGACTTATAATTTTATAGAAACTATACCCAACATCCAAATTATTACATAATTTTTATTTACTTTGTCTATCTGATTGAGATCAATTTAATTCTTTATGTAAGCTTTCTCTCAAAAAAAAAATTTATGCAAGCTTTGGCAGGAATAAGATTTTGATTTCTTCATCTAATATTTAGTAGCATTTGATAGTTCATGAATTTCAATAAATTGAAGTGTAGGGCACTTTTTTCTTGGTCAACAGATTAAAGGTGAAATTAAATTTGGACATAACATTTGTACCCAAGTGAAAACCGAACAAACCGACCCGAACCGAACCGACTTGAATCGGTTCGGTTCGGTTCGGTTTTGAATGATAGGTAGTTCGGTTTGGTTTTGCAAAATTTGGCCAAAAACCGAACCGACCGACCAATTGCACAGCCCTAGATCCATTTCATGCTTCATTCTGTGAAGTGCCTCGTTAGATTAAATTTAAATATACTTTTATTTCAATTATTTTTTCCCTATTTATGGGTCAATTAATCACCAGAATGTTTAGGTCTTTTCGCCCATGTCATATTTTGAATTAACAGTTTATTTTAGGAGAATTTTTAAAAAAGACCACTTTTAAAAAAATATTAGCAAAATCGACTGTTTTACATAATAATTAAGAAAATTAACCTCTTTGTTGCCACATCATCAAGACTGGCAAAAAAAAAGGTCGATTTTGCAAAAAATCATCTTTAAAATACACGGGACTAATAGTACTGTGTAATTAGCCAGCATTAATTACAAAAGTAATTAAAGTTAGAAAATACACGGGACTACCAATCTCGTGTATTTTGCAGTCAGAATCAGAACTAAGAAAATACATGGGATTAGTAGTCCCATGTATTTTGCAGATAGAACCAGAAAATCCACGGGACTAGTAGTCCCGTGTACTTTCTAGACATGCACAAAACATGCATGCTTGTTTATAGATTACCTCTTGTGCATACAAAATATCTCCCGTGCATATAAAATTTTCAATTCACCTCATGTACATAGCCAAACATATAAATTCCTATACATAACTTCATACACAGCTAAACATATAAATATATATTCTCTCTCATGGCCAAAACCAAAACATCGCAACAAAACACAATTGATAAACACATCACGGCAACACATATTATCTCCATACACCAAAATATCGCAATAAAACCAAATATATCAAGCGTATTGGTTTACAAATAACCTATATCTATAACTTAAATAGAGTCAATACAAAAAATCCAAAAATTAATCACATACAACCTAGAAGTCTGCCCCTTCCCCTTTGTCTCGCTCTTCTTACCCGCTTAGATTGTCATCGTCCTCCATGGACTTGAACTTGCACGAGCTCGCTGTCTGGTTGCTTGTGTGGTTGTGACTGTCCAGCTTCATCCTTGTTCCTGCAAGATCCTTCTCATCTCCGTCAATTTGGTCGGCGTGTGTATAAGAGATCCTTCACCATCACCTCTCGAGCATCATGAAGATCCTCATGTGTTCGATTCAAAGCTCTGCGAACCCTCCGCACTATTCGCTGATACAAAGATGCATGTACTTCTGGATCTATTCCTGTGATAATAAGTGATATACCCTCATTTGCAATGGCCTCAATATCATCAACAACATTTATCTACAATTAAGTCAAAAAGTTATATATATAAATAATTTGTAGTAATACGAAACAAGTGGACTTGATAATAAATAACTTACAAATTCTCTTGCATCTAAACCCCTGAGCACGTATCTCCATTGTAGGGCACGTTGTTCGTCCATATCGAATAGACCCATGGTCTCATTTATCATACATCTTCTAGTAATCCTCCAATATCACCTGATGTAATCCGATTCCTAGAGAGGAGGATCAATCTGTTCCATGTTAATCAAATGTTGATCATCCCATCTATATATGTTCTGATGATGCATATTTGCCCAGTCTATCCGATGCCCTCCTTTCTTGGTCTTTCTCTCTATTATTTCAACTTTTTTTGGAACATGTGCCAAACCAAACTGTCTAACCACGCGATCCGACACATGCATCTCCACAATCTCAAAGCACATGAGAAGAACTCTTGCTCTCCATATAATTTGGGCCTCCGTGCAAATTGGTGGTAGATGGGCAAGGTGATCACCGTATGGCTCTCACTCGAACTATAAAATATTACACATATTAGTAACTCGTTGAAAATTAACGGCGGATTGAATTTTCTTAAAGCAAAATTCGATACCTAATATATCTTCATGCGATCAAGCTCATTTATGTAAAAGTCTAACTGTCTTGCTAGGGCCTCATCACAGCATTTCTGGATGTTCCATCTGCGTGAATGATCAAAGTTTAGCATCTAATACCGCAACTATAATTCAAAAATATTTCTGCATTGGCTAGATATGAAAGTGTTTACCTGCTGTAGGCGATAAAAACTGCTTATCAGTACCCGAGCAAGATTCGTGACGGTGGGTTGACAACCGACGATCCATTCGACAAACCGACGCCGCAAAACGCGTGAAGCAAGTCGACGAATGCATGTGAGTCGGCGAGGCTACGTGTTATGGAATGAATCCAACAAGCAAAGCTTCAGCGAGATCGACGGATTCAACGCCAACGACCGGATTTGAACAACGACCGATCGCCACTTGAACCGCTGACGGATGAAACCAATCAAGTGAATCGAGTTCGGACTTATGGCGACAATGACAAGATCGAGACAAAATGTCGCGGAAAAGTCAGAAAACCAACCAAAGCGAGGCCAAGCGGCGTTGGTAGAAACGGACACCGTTTGGTGTCGGACGCTAACCGGACACCAAAGGTGTTCGCCAATGGTCAACACCAAAGGTGTTCGCCAATGGCCGAACACCATTTGGTGTCGGCGAGCGAACACCAAATGGTGTCCTACGGCCAAACATACCCCCCCCTCTTGATTATTTGCCTATAAATAGGCTGAGGGGTCTTCATTTTCAAGGGTGGGATTTTCTGATATTTTTGAGAGAGCTCTCGCGAGATCTACGAGCCGTCGGCGATAGTTAGAGCACCGGCGAGCACGAAGTTCGGGCTTCACGCCGATCTACGATCGCGAGGTAAGCAACCGTCAGACTACGATCACCCTTCGGGATAGCGTTGTGATTTCTCCTAGTAGATCTCACCGCTCGTGATCCTCTCCTTCGTGAGTGCGATCCCCGCAGCGATCCTCTCCTTCGTGAGTGCGATCCCTTAGGCGCCGTTTCCTTCGTGAAGCGAGCCCCTCGTCTGTAGTTCCGAATCCGGTTTCTACCAGATCTGAATTGCGGTGGTCCACGGACAAATAAAAGTCCCGACACGGGCAAAGAACCCATAGCGAGGATCGGGAAAATAGAGATCCTCGTGTTTGTTCATATAGGAAGAAGTTGTAATTTCGTTTTCATTGTACGCCTTAAAATAAAAGGCATTTTCTTTTGAATTTTGTTGTAGGCCAAAGAAGCTGTAAACGAATTCAAGGACAATGAATAACAAAACAACTTTCCTCACAACAAGCCGGGCGACCACAAGAGCCGCTTCAACAAAGAAGCCGTGGTCGCAACCGCGATTCGATCCGGTCATTGAAGAGGTCGAGTTCGAGTTCGACCAAAAGAAGTACGAGGAGTACCTCTCTTCCTCGTCCAGATCCAGTTCCCCCCGCAAGTCCAAGATGGTCTCCGCTGCAAGGAAGACCCAATCGGCCTCAGATGCGGAGGTGAGAAAATCCACCACCACCGCCGTCAAGACTGCAGACAACGGTGGATCCTCGGCCGGCAAAACGGCCAAATTGTCAGAACCTCTATCTCCTCAAGAGGTAGTTCCCGTCAATGGTGTCGTGACTCTCTCTAAGAGAGCCCGTCAGAGACGACGTCAGCGCCTGGCAAAACAATTAGCCCAGGCAAAAGAATCAATGGATGGGGTTCGCTATGAGGCGGATCTAAGATCCAGGTTAACTCAGAGATTGAAGTCTGAGATTGTAGCCGACTACTACAGGCCGGCGACAAACGAATGGGTCCGAGTCAAACGGAACCATTCCACGCTTCAGGAGCGTATCCGGAAACGCCGCGCGCTCCTCGCACAAGCAAGGGCTTTGGTGCAACAAGCCCGCGAGTTGAAGAAGGAGGCGGCCAAGAAGTCGTCAACAAGTCGGCTAGTTTGGAAGCCCAAGTCCGTTGACGCTTCACCTCCGACGAACTTGGCATCCAAACCCAGCCCTGCCAGCAGGTCGACTCCTGCTCCCGTGCTCAAATCAAAAATTGTGAGCACTTCAACAAAAGTGACGCCGAAGTTACCTCCGGCGTCTGCACCCAAACTTCCGGCGAAGCCAACTCTCGCCACGACCAGCAGGCTTACTGTCAAGGATCGCCTGGGTCCACTAAAGGAATCGCGGGTCACTCCTGATACAGGGGGTCACACCCACAAAGACAAGAAGATTCCTACAGCTTTGCATACCGGACTGAAAGTCGAAGTCCGAGAGTCCGCCGGGACTTCACCCTCACACCGACGAAAGTCGAGGCGGGTTACTTTTGGCAGTTTTTACGAAACTACCCGTCCTCGGAAGGAGATGTTTTCATCGGCGATGAGAGCGTTATGCAGAAGGCGTGCCGATATATGGCAGATCGCTCCGGCACTCATGTCGACGAGTTATACTACCGTACTGGGGGTACGAAGAAAGCTCGAAGAAATTCCCCCAAGCCAACGGAGTCATGCTTATGCTCCAAGCTTATCAAAACAGTGCTCTCGGAGTGTAATTGTGGTCAAGAAGCTCCAGAAAGGGTATCAGTCTTTCAGAGACTCACCACCGAAACGCCAAGGCCTAGGTCAAGGCGATTCCAGAAAAGCGACACCTCGAAATGATGAATTACCGGCAGTCACTAACAATATGACCGGCAAAGAACCGTCGTTACGGGCTATTCCCAGCGCATCGCAACGGTTAACTCGTTTGCGGTCCGGGACTATCCGACGGTCGAATCGACAAACTTCGAAAGGGATACTGCGGAGGATGATACGTCGGATATTGGCTCATGTCGCCTCGATCATCTTGTATCGAGTGAAGGAGCCCCAAGAAACGCTTTATGATCGCATGCATCAAGTGGCCAAAATGCTAGACGAAGCGTTGAACAAACAACGGGAAAACTTCAAGCTAGAGATGGATATGGCCATGCAAACAATGAGGGAAATGCATGACCAACAGATCCAAGCCTTGATAAAACATCGAGGTGAATCGAGTCAGCGCATCAACGTTGATCAAGATGACAACGATTCGGACCAGGAGGAAGCACAAGAGGATGATAACCCTCCTGAACCACGCGACATTATTGCTCGTGAAAGTGAGAAGATCAAAGACCTCGAGAGCAAAATCA
The DNA here is from genome assembly GCA_012295165.1 of Asparagus setaceus. NCBI lineage: Eukaryota > Viridiplantae > Streptophyta > Magnoliopsida > Asparagales > Asparagaceae > Asparagus > Asparagus setaceus. Next base: position 57,382,295 of record CM022705.1, on the reverse strand, counting down.
ACTCCCTGATTTCTGCTCAAGAAGTGAAGAAAACCGGCATCCCTTGCCCATATCCTAGGGAGTGGGAATCGATCCCATACCCGGCAAAGTTTAACTTAATAAACTTCACGCCGTTTGACGGGAAGGGTTCACCAACTCAACACCTGATATACTTCAAGTCCCACTTGGGGGTGATTTCCGGCAATGAGCCCCTGATGGTTCGGTCATTCGTGGGTACCCTTCGCGGGGCTGCCTTCGATTGGTACCGCCGTCTCAAGTCGGGGAGCATTCACAGCTGGGATGACATGGAGTCTAGCTTCCTCACCAATTTCTTCGATGACGATACCGAGGTATCGATCGGGACGTTGCTCGACGAGAAGCAAAAGGACGGAGAAACAGTAGACGTTTTCGTCAAACGATTCGTGAAAAGCGACACCTCAAATGATGAATTACCGGCAATACTAACAATATGACCGCAAAGAACCGTCGTTACGGGCTATTCCCAGCGCGCTCATAGCGGTTAACTTCGTTTGCGGTCGGGACTATCCGGCGGTCGAATCGACAAACTTCGAAAGGGATACCGCGAGGATGATACGTCGGATATTGGCTCATGTCGCCTCGATCATCTTGTATCGAGTGAAGGAGCCCCAAGAAACGCTTTATGATCGCATGCATCAAGTGGCCAAAATGCTAGACGGCGCTGAACAAACAACGGAAAACTTCAAGCTAGAGATGGATATGGCCATGCAAACAATGAAATGCAACAGCCAGACACCACAAAGAATCGCGAACCTCAATGGCGTCAACAAGCCCAAAATCAGAAACCTGCCGGTTCGAGGTTTCCCAAGACTTACTCGTTCAAAGATGAGGAGGTTCCGGGCATCTTCAAATACCTTCTGGAGAACAATAAGATTCAGTTGCCCCCAATTGTGAACCAGGAGGAGGCAAAGAAGGTTCTGAGATCCTAAGTCTTGCGCTTACGAGGCGGTACATCATCCTACAAAGTTCTGCTACCATCTTAAGGACAAGATTCAAGCCTTGATCGATGTTGGAGTCATTACTCCAAAACCCTCTAAAGAGAAGAAGGTGGGAGCAAATGCAGTCTCCATAAGCTTCGGATCAGTTCCTTTGGATTGGTTTCAACCGACGCCTGTTGTGAAGGTAGGAATGAAGATGATGAATGAGGATCCTCACGGGCAACGTGAGAAGGGGCTCGTACCGCACACAACAGCAAACGGAGAAATCCTTTGGGTCCACCACGACTTCTTTGGAAGGCGATCGGTGGACTCGTCTTGACCAAAAGAAGTCCAAGGGAAAAGGCAAACTATGCCATGCTGCTTCAGCAATTCCAGAAAAGGACGATGAAGAAGTGGCGACTTTCCAGTTTTCCGAAGAAGAGCATGAAGTCTTTGCCGCAAGGAGTGGACACGAATACACCTACAAGTATCCGGAGACTCTAAATTCAAACGCGAAGACGCTGTCAGAACTGGGGGTGGCCACGATTCCTCTCACTCGTGCGAGAAAGGACAACAGCCAGACGACCGCCAAAGAAAAAGCGGTGAAGTAAAGGGGAAACAACCTCAAGTCCAGAAGCTCAACTCGGCGATCCGATTCAATCGCCTCGACAGAGGGATAGACCGAACATCGAAGCTCTCCATACCGCCGGCGTCATGGCTCGGTTGGCAAACATCCGGCGGGATAACTCTCTGAGTTGCTCCGTCGTCAAAGGAAACCCGAAGCTCTACAAGAAGCTCTGGCTGACTCTGAGGTGTTTCTCACTCAGATCAAGCCGATCACAGAAGAATTTGCACAACAGTGCAACTTGGCAACCGAGCACTTTCCCTGCATCGCCTTTACGAAGGAGGATATGCAGACGAAGAATTCGAAGCATGATAGGCCATTGTACTTCACAGGGTATATCGGCTCCAGCGAAGTTAACCGGATCCAAGTCGATCCGGGTTCCGCTGTCAGCATCATGCCCTTGCGCCTCATGTATCACCTTGGAATCCCTGCCAGTAAGTTGGCATCAACAGGCACAATGATCTATGGATTTAACACCAGTGGGTCTCGCCCACTTGGTAAAATTCGAATAAAGTGCCAAATGGGGGACTTAAGGTCCGAAGTCACCTGCTATGTGATTGACGCAGAAACTTCCTATAACTTACTGTTAGGTCGACCTTGGATCCACGGTAACGTTATAGTCCCATCTACTCTTCATCAGTGTCTCAAATATGTAGACACGAATAATGAGGTCAAGACGGTGGTCGCGGACAAACAGCCGTTTAAGGGGATGGAGAATTATTTCACTGATTCTCTCCTCTACGGTAATGAGTCCGAAACTGAATCATCGGCCCAAGGCACGGACAGCGGTGAAGAAGCTGATACCGAAGCCGGGCTTGATTATAGTGGTGGTTTTGTTTTAAACGACATTGTACCCCTTGTAATCAATCTTGACGATGAAGAATCGTCAGAGGAGCATTGTAATTGGCAAATTGCCGACCAATCAATAAATGACGATTTAGAGTACCCTTTGTCTCTGAATGATGTAATGACAGGTTTATACAACAATCCGGAGTTGCACTTACCAACTCGGTCATCTTGCTTTACACAAAAGCAGTTCCGAGACTCCTTTGGGACAGCACTCGTGATCCCACGAAGATCAAGTAGTGAAAAAGATTTGGTTTACGGAAAAGGAGATGCAATTCCAACGCCGAACCATTTCTTAGAAGAAGATGAAGATAACAATGGGCCTATCCTCCACACATTCAGATATAGTCCAGAAACACTGGGTATCATGAAGAAGTGGGGGTACAACTTGACACAAGGTGAAGGTCTATGTTTTGGGCGAGGTCCTCGAGTCCCTCCCAGAGCGGCATATGTCCCAAGAGGGAAGCCAGATAACTATTATGCATTTAGACGAGGATTGGGATACGAATCCTCCTCAGAAGATGAATGCTCATGGCTGATTGATAATAATCCACCCGAGGAGGGAGACGGACATTCGTCTGATTCTTCGGCTTGGGATTCTGACACCAGCCTCGGAGAAGCTTTTAAGGTCTTGATGTCGAATATGTCTACGGTCGATCCTGCTACTATTGAGGATGATGAAGATATGCCAACATGGGAAGACCCATGGATCCATCAACTCAAAGAGCAGTTTGGGGATAGATTCGAACAAAGAGAACCCCCCACTAAGGACGAGGTAGTCCAGGTTAATATGGGTGATGAAGAGCATCCTAAGCTCATAAACATCAGTAATAGTCTTCCCTCAGAAGAGAAGGAAGAATTGATCGCCCTAATCAGGGAGTATATCGATGTATTTGCCTGGAGCTACGAGGACATGCCAGGACTCGACCCTAATGTGGCGACTCATCACCTCAACATCAAGGTGGATGTCAAACCTGTCAAGCAATCGCAAAGACGGTTTCATCCACAAATCTTACAGGCAATCGTAGACGAAGTAAAGAAACTCATAGAATCGGGATTCATCGAGGAAATTCAACATCCGGATTGGGTGGCGAATATAGTCCCGGTCATGAAGAAGAATGGTTCGATTAAGTGCAGTAATGGACTCTGAGACACGAGCGGCTGCTTGCGAAAGAGCGACTTTCCTCTTCCAATCACGATGTCATAGTCGACAATACGTGTGGATTTGAAAGAATGTCATTCATGGATGGTTTCTCGGGTTACAATCGGATCAAAATGCACCCGATGGCGCCAAGCACAGTTGAGCGCCCATCGGTATATATTGCTACGGTCATGCCATTCGCCTCAAAATGCCGGCGCCACGCATCACCGAAGCGATGACGAAAATTTTCGGGACCATCTCAGGAAAAGCGGTCGAATGCTACGTCGGCGACTTAGTCGTAAAAGCCGTGATAAAGAAGATCACATCAAAGATCTTAGAGCGGTATTGAGCTCATGCGAACTCATCGACTAAAGATGAACCCTGCCAAATCCTTCCTTGGCATGTCCAGTGGCAAGTTCCTCGGCTTCGTCGTCACCGACAAAGGAATCCACGTCGATCCTGACAAAGTAAAGGCGATTCAAGAGTTGCAACCTCCGAGAAATCTGCGAGAACTCAGGGGGTTACAAGGGCGATTGGCGTACATCCGACGATTCATATCGAACCTATCTGGGAAATGCCAACCATTTTCTAAGTTGAACAAGAAGGGCGTGTCATTTATTTGGGACGACGCCTGTCAGAAAGCATTTGAAGAGATCAAATCATATCTCGCCAAATCTCCTGTTCTGGTTGCACCGCGGTCGGGAAAACCGTTTCTGATTTACATCAAGGCAACGGATCACTCGTTAAGTGCTTTACTCCGCAGCGGGGCGGCGGCGGTCCGCGAGCGGCGATGTATTACAGGCGAACATTAGTGGTGAGTCTCGATACCCAATGGTCGAGAAGCAGTGCCTTGCATTAGTGTTCGCGATTCAGAAGATGCGGCACTATTTAGTCGGACAGACAATTTATGTTATCTCTAACGTAAATCCAGTCCGAATATTTATGACCCAGCCGGCCTCAATGAGTTGGCGTTTGGCAAAATGGGCTTTGCTCTTGTCCCAATACGACCTGCACTTCAAACAACAGAAGTCAGTCAAAGGGCAAGCGATTTGCGATCTCTTGGCTGCCAGCCCGACAACAGACGCAGTTGAGCTACATGATGATCTTCCGGATGAAGTTCAGGAAGTCAACACTACATCGCATCAACAAATATGGCGATTGTATTTTGACGAGCTTCGGCCACTAATGTGGCAAGTACCCGGATGTTCTAAAATCTCCGCCGAGTCGGAGTTGTCTTGATTTCCGGAATCATGTCATGCCCGTGCTTATTCACTCACGAACCTTGTTCCAATAGCGTAGCCGAATACAACGCGTTACTTATCGGACTTAGCTTCGCCAAGGAGCTGGGGGTTGAATATCTCGAAGCATACGGCGATTCACAACTGATAGTCAGGCAGATCCGTGGAGACTACGAAGTTAGAAATCCCGATCTGGTCCCCTATCATCAGGTGGCCATTGAAATGGCAGACTCCTTTGAAGAATTCTTCATTGAGTATATCCGCGCCGGAACGCTTACGGATGCATTGGCGCGTGGCGGTGTCGTTGGCACAACCTTCCGAGACCGAGCAACTAGTTACGGTCAGGACTCATCAACTCTTTGTACCAATATATGATGAGGTACAAGAAGACAAAGCAGTAGTAACCAAAGAGGTATATACAACCCAAACCAAATTGGAGCCCCGAGATTGGCGCTTTTCTATCATCGACTACGTCTTGCATGGTATTCTGCCACAAGACGTGAAGGAGAGAGAGTCAATCCGCCAAGAGCTCCTGATTCTTTTACGACACGTAGACCCGTGATGTTATATCGCCGGGGGTATGACGGTCTTTTACTCCGATGCCTTTCAAACAAGGAGGCAGAAGAGGTCCTTCGGGAAGCACACGAAGGTGAATGTGGTGCTCACCAGCCTGGTCCCAAGCTCTACGATCGAATCGAGAATGGGCTACTTTGGCCAACAATGATTAATGACACGATCAAATGCGGCTCGGAAATGCCGCGTGTCAAATTCCGCTAATTATATGCATCGACCTCGGGCGGTTGCATCCCGGCCACATCCTGGCCATTCGAGACATGGGGAATGGACGTTGTAGGTCCCATTTTTCCTCCGTCAGTCAAAGGCGATCGGTTTATTTTAGCGATCACCGATTACTTCTCCAAGTGGGCAGAAGCAATCCCGCTGAAAGAAGTAAAGGCGAGTGCCGTCGTCAGATTTATCAAACACCATGTCATCTACCGACACGGTGTCCCAAGACGGATCGTGCATGATAACGGTCCCCAATTCATCAGCAATTCCTTCATCAGGTTTTGCGAAAAATTCAAGATACAAGACGTCTCGTCGACAGCCTATAATCCAGCTGCAAATGGATTAGCTGAGGCGTTCAATAAAACAATCATCAAAATTCTATCGAAGCTTGTAAAAAATAACAAGCGAGACTGGGACGATAAACTCGGAGAAGCGCCTGGCATATCGCTGCGATGCGATGCAATGAGGGGCTACCGTACTCTCACGGTCTTGAGTGTGAAGCGGTTCTCCGTTGGAAATCCAGATTCGCCACTTCGCGACGCCTTGCAACAGATGACGACCAAGAACAACATCAAAAGCGTCTCGAAGAGCTTGAGATGTTAGATGAGAAGCTCGAGGCTCAACAATGCATTGAGTTCTATCAAGCTAGAATGTCGAGGGCTTTCAACAAGAAAGTTCGACAGAGAACCTTTAAGGAGGGAGATTCGCCCTCGCCGCTAGACGGCCGATAATTCTCAACTCCAAGAAGAAAGGTAAATTGAACCCAAATGGGAAGGACCGTTTATAATAGACACGGTCTATTCAAGCGGTGCATATCGCCTCATCACCTGAGAATGGCGGCCAGGCAATTAATCTTAGATAAATGGGAAGTTTACGAAAAGTATTATCCTTAGTACATTCAGGATAACCCATTTTGATGGGAAGTTCCTCAGAAAATATCTCGCTCATTTTCATGAGGATAACCCTAAGTTATTGTGTTTTCCTCCAAAATTCTCTCACCGATCAAATTCATTGGCGGTGGGCCCACTAAAATCTCCACGGTCCAACCACCAAGAAAATCCCTCTCGATTCTTTCCACTAACGAGAGGTCCATTTTCAAATTCTGGTTAGCAATCCTATAAAAGCAAAAGCTATCCGCACCCTTCCAAGATTCTCAGAGTGGAGACCCCGCTCTTAGTTTCTCATCGGAAATAGAATACATTCTTCCTTTCCCACATTTACCTGGAGATAGGACACATCCTTCCTCTTCAGAAGCAAGAGATAGAATACATTCTTCCTCTCTTGTCTTAGATTCTCAGTGGAGATCCGCTCTTAGTTTCATCTTTTAAAGATTCTCAAAATGGAGATCCCATTTTAGTCTCTTTCATCAAAACAGACAAAAATCCTTCCTTTCCAACACTCTGAGATAGGAGACAAGATCCTCCTTCCTCTCCACCGGCAAGAGATAGGATACAAAACCTTCCTCTCTTGTTCATCCTTTACTGGAGATAGGAGACAAGATCCTCCTTCCTCTCCAGCGGCAAGAGATAGGATACAAAATCTTCCTCTCTTGTTCATCCTTTACTGGGAGATAGGAGACAAGATCCTCCTTCCTCTCCACCTTCGGAAATAGAATACATTCTTCCTTTCCCACCTCAATCAATCTTCGCCGGTTCGGTCATTCTCAGGACAAAAGACACCAAGATTCATCTTGGGAATTTTATCGAAGCCTAAGAAGGGATAAAGCCAGCGCCTCACAGCGTTGCGGTTTAGTCTTTTAGATTGAAGAAGACACCAAGATTCATCTTGGGAATTTTATCGAAGCCTAAGAAGGGATAAAGCCAGCGCCTCCTGCAGCGTTGCGGTTTAGTCTTTTAGATTGAAGAAGACACCGAGTTTGATTCGGGTATTTTATCCGAAGCCTAAGAAGGGATAAAGCCAGCGCCTCACAGCGTTGCGGTTTAGTCTTTTAGATTGAAGAAGACACCGAGTTTGATTCTCGGGTATTTTATCCGAAGCCTAAGAAGGGATAAAGCCAACGCCACACGCTGCCGGTTTAGTCTTTTCGATTGAAGAAGACACGAGTTGGATTCGGGTATTTCATCCGAAGCCTAAGAAGGGATGAGTCTACGCTGCAACACGCATTGCCGGGTGGTCTCTTGCCCGTAAAGAGTACGAAACTCATTATTCAACATCGTAGCATTAAGTCTAAGAGAGTTTCATTCTTTTAGCACAACGTCACGTACGGAACGGATCCAGATAATCCGCACGCTAGCCCAACTCAAACGGTAGTTGGTAAAGGCTAATCAAATCCGTTGAAGGCTGGGGGTTAGCCAATAACCCATAAGCCGATGCCTAACACGCATCGCCGGTTAGTCTCGTATCCGTAAAAGAAGACAAAGTCTATGTATTCAACAACATAGCATCAAGTCTAAGAGAATTTTATTCTTTTAAGCATAGCGTCACGTCTTGAGCGATTTAGATAATCCATACGCTAGCCGGTTCAAGCGGTGTCGGTAAAGGCTTATCAAATCCGTTGTGGTGAGGGTTTGCCAAAATCCTATAAGTATTATGGTTAATTATTTCTGACGAAATAAAAGAATCATAATAAAGCATAAAAGAGGACAGAAATATGTTTTATCGATAAAAGACTGAAGTTACACAAGTTCTCTAAACGTCAAATTTGTGACAGCAAATTTGCTGCTTTAACTCAGATACTTTATTGAGGAAAGCTTGTTGGAGCTCCTCCTGAAGCTCGGCCCTGAAAGTCTCCTCGCTGCTATTAAGAGTCTTTGCGGTCTCCTCCTCGACTTCGACCAGCTTCTGCTTTGAAAACTCAAGCTTCTCGGACATGACTGCAAGAGTCTCCTCCTTGTTGGCCTTCGTCAGCTTCAAGATGATCAGACTCTCCCTCGCCGCTTGAAGTTCCTGTTCGAGCTCTACGATTCTCGCTTCTCCGGCAGCGACACAAGACTGAAAATGACCCACGGAAGACGAAGCTTCAGCGACAGCAGTCTCCAAATGATGCACCTGGTCTCGCTGCATCTGAACTTCAAGTCCAGTAATAACGCGAGCATCCGCCAAGGCTGTCGAGGCGAGTAGCTCTGTCTCTATATAGGAGGACAGCCCGGCTGCCTCAAAATCTTGCAGACTTTGGAGCTTAACTTCCAAATGGTCGAGGTCATCTGCAATAGCCCGGGCCAAGTCTGAATAACCCACATCTCGTATCGTAGTTACCCTAGGATCGAGGAATGGTCGGAACTGGCAGAGAGAAAGCCTGGTACCGAGAAGTGTGTCTATCATTATGGCTAAATAGGAAAAGAATGAACGAATTTCCACCCGAATAATAAGCCGAGAGGGATCGTCGTCAGACATCAAAGCTCTCACTAAGTCATGAAGAGTCGTTTTAGACCCTGCGAAAAGGAAGAAAAGGGTTAAAAACTCCCAAAACCAAAAGAATCAACATGAGTATCGGCAGTGGAAGGGACCTGTACAGGCAACTCCTTGCCCTAATGAAACCGGCGAAGCAACAGCAGTCGGTGGCGCATCGACAGTCTCAGTCGGTATTTCAACCTGCACGTCCGACATATCGACGGTTGCGGAAGCTGACTCTGGAAGAATAGCAGCCTCGATGTCACCAGGACGAGTCTCTGTTATCAAGCAGGAGACATTTGCAATCATAGACGTACTAGTTAAAACTAAATAGTCCTATGATTATCAGGAAGGGGATTTATACCTTCAAAGGAATTAGCCTCGATATCCCTAGGAATTCCTAACTCAGGCTCAATATCGCCAGGAAGAGGAACGTCTCGGGGTAAATCACGCATCAAATCCTCGAAATCCTCCATCGAAAAAGCTGACATAAGAGTGAAAAGCATAGATAAGAATTGCAGAGAAACAAGCTTCGTGTCTTTGCAAGTTGCTGTCCAGATAGGAAAATTACCGATATTAGATGTACCTGGGTTTTCCAACCCAGGTCCTATGTTGGTATTTTCAGGTTCTTCTGCCATAGCTCAGTACTTGCTCCACAAAACCGACTTGGCTAAGTCGTGAGAGGAAAATCAAAATTGGCGTCGCCACCAAATTCTCCGCACGTGAGGAGATCGTAAGATTCATAAAGAACCGAATAATCAGAAAGACTATAGGTCAGTCAAACATTACCCTTATCACTGGCCGAGTCTTCACTTGTTGAATCCAAGATAATGGTCCGAGAAGCAGGGCGAGATCTGTGAACCAGCCTCTTTCGCTTAAAAGGAGCTCCATTGCGGAGTTTGTCCCCATTGCAAGGGCGGATCGCCTCTCATGCAGTATGCACGAAAGGATAAATCAGAGTCAGACTAGGATATCATAGGAAGGGAATAATAAGAATAGAGGAGAGAGTACCAGAGCTCTCTTCATGAGTTGCAACTTCCTCCTGGTCATCTCCTGAAGTATCAGTCGCGGAACTACGAATCTCCCCATCGGACACAATGCGATTTCACGGTCTGGCGCTTCTTACGTGTCGGCGGCCTCTGAGCGGCTGAGTATCAGCGGGAAGCCTCTTGACCTTCGGTCGTCAAGAGACTTCACAGGAACGAGCTCACTGGCGGTCAAAAGCCAGCTGCAGTATAGATATGTCAACTCCAGTTTACGATCAGTACCTGGGAGGCTAAATTTAGCATCCGTACAACCCGCTATACTCCACAGCCACGCCCGGAGACCATCGATCAAACCGCTGCGAGTCCGGAGCTCCCGGTTCGGGTTCCCAACGTAAAGCTGGTCGTAACCGAACTGACGAGCGAAGCGAGAAGGGAAATAAGGCTCAATATAGCATTCGTTTCTCACTCGGGAAATAAGATAACCGGGTCGGATGTTGGTCAACCAATTAAAGCAGCCAATGTCAAGTAAAGTCCGGTTTATTTTGTGTCTCTCCTCATCGATCAAAGACTTCGCATCGACCGGAGAACCGAGGAAAACACCTAGAAGACCCAACCCTTGTGGATTTGCGGTATACATCTTGCCAAAATCCAGCGCCCTTGCCATTGCATTCCTCTAGGGATTGGAGAAAAGGGACAGATGGATCTGCAAGCTTTGGCGCTGTCATCATATCAGGGCGATGAAGAACAAACCAGGCCATCAAATAGGTGTACGGGAGTTCAACCTTGACATGAGGGATCTCATCGGCGGTTTGTTTTTCCTCACGAGTAAAGGCGGTGGCTATTTGTGAAGTCCCCGATGAGCGTTAGCCACCATCAGCGGAAGAAGAGACAACTCCTTTTATGAGCGGTGAGCTGCGGGATAAAGCACCTCTAACGGCAAAGCGTCGCTAAGGCGACCGCGGCATCACACATTTCTTCAACCGGATGGCGAGGAAGCCGCTAAGAGAGTCATCGGCGGATGGGTTTCTTGCATGCCATAAGAAGGTCGAGAATTTGGTCCTATTTGGAAGCCGTACTCCGTACTACTCGGGTATAAGACTTAGTCTTGGGACTTTTCGATCAACTCATTAACCTCTGAAGGGGTAGAAGGAGCCGACTCACAAATCGCTCATCGAATCGTCCTCGGATGTTTGAACAAATAATTGGCCTTGGTGATAATTGACTTCCTTTTCTTGGCGGCTCTATCGTGCTAGGGCAATGTGATAATTGCACGTGAGGTCCCACGAGTGTCATAGCGGTCGGCGAGTATCCTTGATCGACCCAATTCGGGCGAAGGGAAGTATTCACGATCTGACATCCTTCCATAGGTAAACCCGAGACCGATGCATCTCGTGCAAAGCCAATCCTAGTTAGCCATGCACGGTTAAGAAGGTGTTGAATCGGGATCATAGAGCTCGGATAAAGTGAAGAAGTGGTTGGTACTGATCGGAAGCCCATACATGGTGGCACGAACCGCGGCATATAAACCGCAGGCACGAAGTTCCTCGCCCCATCGGCCAAGAACGTGACTAGTCAAACGAGTCCACCAAAGCTTATCTGCAGAATGAACCCAGCCGAAGAATCTATGACCAGATGCCGGCATCTCCCGTCCCAACAGGGCAAGGCGGTTCTTCAAAGTCCGACCAACGACGAAAGGCTCGTCACGAGGCGGGGAGTCCAGCCCCAATATACCGAGTGCGGTCAGATGCTTCGGCCGAGTGAACCAGAACCGACCGATGGGTGATAAACCCGCAATGAATCTTTGTCACACTCCTCATGCGCCACGACATCTTCCGTGCTACGCCCTGCTGTCGTAACTCAGTTAAACAGCGATGACGGGGAATCCAAGGGAGATATAAAAATCCACCATCATCCTTGTGCAGCCATTGCTCACTCTCAATGAAAGCCGTATCCGGGTCATCAACGGAATCGCCAAACAAATAGTCCGTCTTGCCCAAAGGCTGAGAAGAACCAATAATCTTCTCGAGGGGCGCGTCCGTCATCAGCGACCTCAACACACGAGGACCTCCTCCAAGTACTAACTGGGTCACCTCCGCGGGCGTATCCGGTCTAAACTGGGGCGAAATAAGAATAGTAGGGTCATCAGAGGAGAAAAAGTGGTCACCGCGACGTCCGTCAACTGCATGCGAAGGAAGCGCACCAGAGGAATACTCGACTGAAAAGATGAAATCAGGAGGAGTCAGAACCCAACAAAAAAATTATGTATAAGGCGTTGAATTCATTTCACGAAATTTGTGAGATAGAGTCATGGCCTTATAACGGGAAGATCGATGCCGAACACACTACAGATTGATCGGATAATGTACCCCGTCACATAAAATGACGATGTATTCTATCCATTTGACCGTAGTACGTCATGGAATCGCTCCCTGTCGTCTGCCGCAATATAAGCGTCGATCCTCACGAAGGAGGAATCAAGGCTATCTGGCGTCGATTCTCCGCGAAGGAGGAATCAAGGCTATCTGGCGTCGATTCTCCGCGAAGGAGGAATCAAGGCCATGCAATTTATAAATGCAAGTTGTGAATGAGCAATTTAACATGAAAATCTCACCAGCAAACGATGGCGGCACGTCATCGCGAGACGGAATAGACGGTCGGCTCCTCGGAGCGCGTGATCTTCCCGACGACATCGGAAGCTGCAAAAACACGACGAAAAGTCAAATACACAATTGAAAATCAACAAATAAAGTGTCAAAAAAAGAGAACCGGACACCAATGGGCTACACCGTCCGACGACAAACACCGAGCGAACGCCCGCATGACGCCCGGTAGCCGGCGCTGCGTACCGACGCGAACACCGGCGCCAGCCTTCGGCAGCGAGCGCCGCATGGCGCCATGGCGGCTGGCATGCCGCGGAATCAGCCGCCCGGCCCTTGAGCGGCTAGCCAGCGGCCTTGGCCAGCCAGTGGCGCCGGCCAGCGTCGGCGCGCCGACCTCGGCTGGCCGGCCAGGCTACCCGGCAGCGCCGCCGCTCCATCGCCCTCGTTCTCCTCTCCTAGCGGTCCGCATCACCTGCACGCACAAAAAAGAAGAAAGAAGAAGAAAAAGGCGCTGTGCATGTACCTCGTTGTTTGAAGAGAGATGAGACGGCGAGAGACGAGACGAAAACAAAACAAAAAGAGCCAAAAGGGGGGCCGGCCTAGGTCAGAGAAAAGGAGGGATTATGGGTATTTATAACAACCCCATATGAACCCAATCCCCTTTGAATGAGGAGTCCTAATTGGCGATGGATAGGAATTCTAATTGGAGCCCAATTGGATATCTAAAAGGAATCCAAATCAACTCAATAATTTACCCATCCTCTTTCCTAAATATTTGGAAAGATTTTGGAGATGTTACCGGGCTCAATGTTACCCGAGTATTCTCCCACGTTGCCTAATCCTACTCCAACTAGGATTATGAGTATAAACTATTTCCTAATTTGTCGAGAAGTTCCCGGAAGAATATTTTCACAAAAAACATTCTTAGGGATAACTCGATCGTGCGGATTATATCGACGTCGATCAACGCGTCGCCTAATCCTACTCCAACTAGGATTATGAGTATAAACTATTTCCTAATTTGTCGAGAAGTTCCCGGAAGAATATTTTCACAAAAAACATTCTTAGGGATAACTCGATCGTGCGGATTATATCGACGTCGATCAGCGTCGCCTAATCCTACTCAGCGAGGATTATGAGTATAAACTATTTCCTAATTTGTCGAAGTTCGGAAGAATATTTTCACAAAAACATTCTTAGGGATAACTTCGATCGTCGCGGATTATATCGGCGTCGATCAGCGTCGCCTAATCCTACTCTAACTAGGATTATGAGTATAAACTATTTCCTAATTTGTCGAAGTTCCGGAAGAATATTTTCACAAAAACATTCTTAGGGATAACTTCGATCGTCGCGGATTATATCGGCGTCGATCAGCGTCGCCTAATCCTACTCCAAACAGGATTACGAGTATAAACTGTTTCCTAATTCTTAACGAGAAGTTCCTGGAAAATATTGCCATATTTTTAAGGATAATTCGATAACCCTCAATTTCCTCCCACTGTGGAACCTCAAAGAGGGATAAATTGATGAATTTTGACAAGGCTTATATTGACGCCGGACAACGCGTTCTTCCTTGAAAGGACTCCTCCCACTGTATCAATCTTGGGCTTCGCGTAGGGAGGCCCTCGGTCAACAGTTTGGAATTGGAATAAAATCCCAAGAAGAATTCCTTCCCGAGAGGATAATCGTACTCCAATAAGGGATAACATAGTAACAATGCCAACCAATGCGTCGTCGCCGAATGATTTACTGGTCAACGGTTTGGATCCACGAAGATCGCGACGCCGGTCAACGCTGCACTCACAAAGAAGGCTAAAACCCATATAGTTTGGCTAATGAGCGTATCGCGTGAAGGATTTCCCGATCAGCGGGAGTCTCGATGGTCAAATTGGATGACAATTCACCAACACGAGTCAACAGCAAGAGAATTTAATCAGCTACAGTTCGAAATTCCGACAACGGTCAAGCAATAAATGCGGCCGTAACACCCGGGTATCCTACGAAGCACTGGAGAACCTGAGAGGATTGGAGGAATCAAATACTGGAGCTAATCTCAAAAGAATTTATCTACCGACTTCCGGTCAAGATCTCGACAACGGTCAGACAAAAAATGCAGTACCGTAATACTTTCAGCAATCCTACAAAGCACTGGAAAGACTGAAAGGAGTGGAGAGATCAAGCGCCAAAGTCATTCACAAGTCCCATCACCGATTGAAGGGTGAAGGGCTTATCATATCAAAGCATCGGACTTGCCAAAGAATGAGGCGAGGCGCTTTGGAGGGGTATCTGTGGCGATAAAGCGCTTATCGGTGCAGAGCAAGATTCGTGGCGGTGGGTCGACAACCGACGCATCCATTCGACAAACCGACGCCAAAGCGGCGTGAAGCAAGTCGGCGAGCGCATGTGAGTCGGCGAGGCTACGTGTTATGGAAGAATCCAACAAGCAAAGCTTGACAAGATCGTCGGTTGAGCGTCAGCGAGACGGTTTGAACAACGACCGATCGTCACTTGAACCGTTGGCGGGATGAAACCAATCAAGTGAATCGAGTTCGGACTTATGGCGACAATGACAAGATTGAGACAAAATGTCGCGGAAAAGTCGAAAACCAACCAAAGCGAGGCCAAGCGGCGTTGGTAGAAACGGACACCGTTTGGTGTCCGTGATAAACATACCCCCTCTTGATTATTTGCCTATAAATAGGCCGAGGGTCTTCATTTTCAAGGGTGGGATTTTCGATATTTTTGAGAGAGCTCGCGAGATCTACGAGCCGCCGACGATAGTTCCGAAAGCACCGCGAAAGCACGAAGTTCGATCTCGTCGGATCTACGATCGCGAGGTAAGCAAATCGGGTCGACTACAGATCACCCTTCGGGATAGCGTTGTGATTTCTCTAGTAGATCTCACCCGCTCGTGATCCTCTCCTTCGTGAGTGCGATCCCATGACGATCCTCTCCTTCGTGAGTGCGATCCCTTAGCGCCGTTTCCTTCGTGAAGCGAGCCCCTCGTCTGTAGTTCGAATCCGGTTTCTACCGGGATCTGAATTGCTTGTGGTCCACGGACGAATAAAAGTCCGACACGGGCAAAGAACCCATAGCGAGGATCGGGAAAATAGAGATCCTCGTGTTTGTTCATCTGGGGAAGAAGTTGTAATTTCTGTTTTCATTGTACGCCTTAAAATAAAAGGCATTTTCTTTTGAATTTTGTTGTAGGCCAAAGAAGCTATAAACGAATTCAAGGACAATGAATAACAAAACAACTTTCCCCGCGAACACCTGCAGCCAAGTGGAATCTGTACATCTAAAGCTCGTTTCTCGCATAATCTTGGTTTTAGAACAAGTCTCTCCCACACCCAAACTTGCCATAAAGTCAGACACCCCTTGAGCTCTTTTGCCTGAAAGCTACCTTAGACATTTCTCTGTACAGATATGCTAAAATAGCACTACCCCATGATAATGTGCCGCAAGTGTCCAAGTTGTCGCTATACATGTCTATTTGTCCCTGTAACGCATGAACCATCAATGCGGAGACCGAATATTATTGATACGTCTTGGAGAGTAATGCTCCACTCTCCGAGATGCAAATGGAAAGTGTTAGTCTTCGGCCTTCATCTATCTGTCAAAGTGCTAAGTAGTGGCCAATCTAATTTCATCCATTATAGCTTTGAGCATGTGAGTAAACTGCTCGTGCTACCACTATAATCATATGCTCATCCTCAACTGGCCAACGGGTATGTCCGAGGCTATGATCAACCATGACTAGCTCCGTTCCTCTCTGCACAATAAAGAAATATAGTATTAGCGTACAAAATAAATAATAATGGTTTCATGTATTTAACAAATTGGTTACCTTTAAAAATGATAGAGTCTCAGAACGGTGACGTGACTGATCATAGAGGATCTCATCACTATCTGACCCGGGAAGCATAGTGTGTATAACTGAACATAAAATTAATCACACATGTTAGTACTTGCTGAATTAATAAAATTGCAATGAAAAATATGAATTAAATATAGAAAACTTATTACCAATTAATTGCTATCTACTTGCTCTAGATGGTATTATGACCCATTTGATTGCATTGACCACACTTAATTCCCTTCACCACTCATTCCCGCCCTTGATCCATGGTACCTCTAATGCATACAGATCGAGGTTGTCCCACTTGTCTTTTGTATTGAGATGGTAATAAATGTGGTCCATCATATGCCGGCCAATAGCGACTATCATCGGGAGGATGAAAACTCTCATTGTATGCGTTTCGATATGATTCGTTGAATACCAAGTAAAGCAATACCGATCATAAAGGCATTCTAGCACCATCGTCTTGATTGGAACTAGCTGCTAGAATATGTTCACATGGCAAGTTTTGCAACTGTGGTATGTTGCAAGTGCAATTGCACTCTTGGTCAAAGAGATAAACGGTGTAAGTACCTTTGCAATCTTTAACCTCCCACTCCTTATCATTGAGCAGAGTAATTCTACATGATTTTATAGCCACAATCCTTTTCTACAAAATGCTTTCACTTTTTGGGTGTAATTCGTCGTCCAGTTTGCACCATGACCATGTCGTTTGTTAAAGTATGCGTTTAGCTGGTAAAATGTCCTTGCAGCTAAGACTTGAATTGGCATAGCCCGTGCACGCTTAAGTAGGCCATTAACACTCTCAGAGTAATTAGTTATCATCATACAATAACTCAACGCACCATCTTTACTTAACGCCCATTGATCTACATATTGCGGCTTCAAGTTTTGTTCAATCCAGTTATGTGCCTCTACTGACAGTGACGTAATTTTCTCCCTACAGTGCTCATGCACTACTGTGTCCGCTGCACACCTGGTTTGCCACAATAAATTTTGTAAATTAAACTCTCCATCAAGCAATATCAGTGATGATGTGGTGCTCTGAAACCCTCATGCAACGTCCGTGGAATTCCTTTCATCCTGTCGGCTATAAAAGTAATCATTTTGGGACTTTGGACAGTAGGAAGTAACCTGTATATACATTGAAAAAGCACTTCCAACTCGATGTGTTCTCTACCTCAACAACTGCAAAGGCCAACGAAAATAACCCACCATTTTCATCTACCCTTATCGCAACCAGAAGCACTACTTTATACTTGCCATATAAATATGTGCCAACGATGCTCAAAAGTGGATGACAAAATGTGAACCCCTTGATAGCGGGACCAAATGCCCAAAATACTCGCGTGAACCTCTACACACTCAGTGCAATATCTTTAGACAATATTTCGTATTCGGTACTTAGATTTTTTTCTCTTAATTGCTTCAAGATATTATGGAAGTAATTCGTAAGATTTCTCCCAATCTCCAAAAAATTTAGTCAATGCCTTTATTCATGCATCATATGCCTTATATTTTTTTTGAGAAAAAAATGATGGGGGTATCACACAGACCCCCAGCCTATCTATTAACTACTATGATTATTACATAAAAATGCTACACCCCCAAGCAAAGATGTAGTGATAGAATTGTTCACCTGATTTTTACATAGTTACTTGATAAACCCCACAAAATATCACACAAAAAACTGCCAATCATCATATTGATTAACATATATACAACCCAAAAGCTCAAAAAACCTGATCTATAACTAAACAAGATTCTGCTCATTTGCCTTATATTTGGATATGGTTATTCTTCTTATATCGTATATCCTTGTAATTATTTGACCTGAAGCCAGATCAAGTTCTCTCATTACTTCGGGCATAATTAGCTTCAAGATATATTAGGAGGTTTCTACCTTATGATCGACATTGATAGTCGGATTGCAATATGTATGAAGTCCGCAACAACTAGAGATCATAAATTGCCCATTTATTTTTTTTCTAACAGCTGCATTTAGTTTCCAAAGACACTTCGCATTTCTTTCATCTTGAGCACTTGCATACTCTCCTTGACTATTCTTGTTGTTGAAGTAACTCTTTACATGGTAGTTTGTGGTATTAGTTTTCACTGACTTAAATTTATCCCGATTATTGATAGAACATTCATGTATAGCGAAAACCAACATCTCCTTGTTCTTGAATATATCTTCTTTTTTGAAAGTGAAGTCCTCAGGTTATTCAAAATTTGAACCAAGATAAACAAAATTAGCTTGCGAGGCATTTATCCAATCCTCATTTTAAAACTCTTCTGGCAACGATTCTTTAGACACTACATAGACGTTGTTTACATAAAATTCATCCATCCAACGGGTGTTCTCATCGATGCATCCAATAGCACACTACATGCTATCAAGTTGCTCATCTTCTTCAACATCTTCAGAATCATCATCTGCAACTTCTTCTTAGCGGAACCGACCGATAAATGACCCGCAACATGACTCGAAGCATTGTCAAACATATTACTTGACGTCGCACCAAGGGAAGGCCCTCTTAAATGTTGTAGTTGAGTCCATGCCACTTCACTCGAGTCATTTTCTAAATGCATGGCTCTTGGAGATGACATAAATTCACTGGAGTTACTTTCTAAGTCAAGCATGCGAGAAAACTCTCCCGGAGCTCTCAAAACTTGGGCAACACCGAAAATTAGAGATTTTTTAATGAACAACTCGATTGAGATTTACTTTTTAGGGAACTATTTCATGTCAATCAATTCTTAATCGTTAGTGGTCTCTATATCAATTGTTCTATTCTCATTTATCGGACAGTTGCAGAACACCTTAGTTGCATCCTCTCCATGATTAATTCCAGTAACTCTGTGTATTTCCTATTGGAAACACGATATACAACAAGACGGAACATGCATATCGTGACTATTAATCAAAATTAGAAGAATAACTGGAACGCTTTCTGATCCTCCACAATGTCATCTCCCAAGATCTACCTGACAAGAGTTTCCTCAAAAGAAAAAGCCTCTAACTAAAATCCACTCGTCACTGAAGAGGAGCAATACTGAGGGATAGGTTCTCACTTTTCTATTTTTCCTGTTCTCTGAATGTTTTATCTTATCTTTATAAGGATTTCTGTATCTTCATAATAAGGCTACATATGAACCCAATACATAGGATTAGACTAGCCTTATGGATTTTAATTTCAAACAATTCATAATTATTCAAAACTCTATTCATAATAATTAAAGATAGAATATAATTGTTCAAAAACTCTATCCATAACAGTTAAGGATGGAATAGAATTTGTATTGCATGTAAACCTGACATTAGTGAGACTAATTGGGTCCCATATCGAGAACCAATTATTAATCAAATTAATAATTTTAATTTAATAGTCAAATTCCTATCCGACCAATTGGTCATAAAAGCTCTTCCATAATATGAGATTAATTATTTATAAATAATATCTTACATTCAGCCCTTCAAGATCATTTATTTTAGGCAACTCTTTTGAGTAGGATAATTCATCTATTTGCTCATGCCTAAATTGCAATTCCCATGAACATAAATAAAAATTATTTTGAAATATCAAAATATTTTATTTTTATAAGAAAATAAATTTTGAAAAATATTTTCCAAAACCACCCGCCGGTGGGAATTTAATAACTTCATGGGAATGCATAATAAGTTAACTCATCATAATGAGCATATTAGATCCTATCTAGATATCCATCATTTCCCTAAATGAAATTTAGTAACCCAATATTTCAGGTTGTGTAATAACATTTAGTATGCTTTGATTGATGGTTAAGTTTGTCCTAGAGAATTCAAATACGGTTTAGTGCTACACACATCACAATGTGTGCTTATGACATACACGCGGGAAATTCATATTCTTAGTGGTTGAGACCCACCACCACATCTCACATGTCGGTGTCATGCGTAATAACCCATTATAACAAAATTATCATTTACTAGTTATAGGTTAAACACAAGTCTAAGAAATCTCTAAGTTAGATCACATCTCTAAACAAGTGACCATCACAAGACATGATCTAACAAAATAATTTCTAAAGATATATAACAATTATATAAATGGTACCCAAATTATATGTGCAACAATTAAATCTATTAACATTTCACAAATATTAGATAATTTGTATTGGATGTTCAAGGGCATATTATTACTACTCCAATATTTCCTTCATCATTTCCATCGAAATTGCATGATTTAGATAACACGATCATTTTTCTAGATCCTCCCTTGTATATGGGCATACTATTTAATCCAACACTTAGTCTTCCATGAAGAAGCAAATAATGGGTATTCCATTCACCATCTAAACCGAAAGATTAACACTCCATCATATTTAAATTATCTATTACACTTCATATTTCGAGACTTTAAAATCTATATCAAATTTTTTATAGCAATTTTCGTTTAAATTATAAAGGAAAAACCCTATAATCCATTAAAATTCATTAAAATTCATATTATGCAACTCTAAAATCCTAGATACTCTTTTTAAATCCTAATTGTAACCAAACCACATTATTCATCAAAATTCAAATAAATTTATTCAAAACCGCAAATTTCATATTGCAATTGAAGTTAAATTTTTTTTGAAAAAGAAAAAAATTTCACCTTGAGAAGGAGAGTCGGCGTTGGAACAAAGGAGTTGGAAGATGAGATGTGGTTGAGAAGATCTACGGTGTTGGACGGTGTTCATCGGAGTTGTTCGAAGGTCGTGGAAGAGAGAGATCACGAGAGGGGGAGAGATTTTGGGCTGAGAGAGAGAGGGTCTATGGGGCGACGAGAGAGGAGAGAGGGGCGACATAGGAGAGGAGGCAGGTGTGATTGGAGAGAGTAGGGAGAGGGAGATGGGCGATGTCGAGAAGAAAATTTAGGGCTACTGTGAAATTAGGGCATGAACGAAGCTCCTATGTAAGTGTCAATGAATACACGAGACCACTAGTCCTGTGTATTACATTGGCAAAAGGCAAACCTATCTATTTTATACACGGGACTGATAGTCCCATGTGTTATGTTGGCTGAGGCTGAACTCTCTATTATTCACACAAGACTACTAGTCTTATTCATATCGAAAGAATAAAATTAAACCGTAACTAGCATCCACTAATTACACATGACTACTAGTCCAGTGTATTTTAAAGTCAATATTTTTCAAAATTGACCACTTTTTGGCCAGCCTTATGACGTGGCAAAGAGGAGGTCGATTTTGCTAAATATTTAGCAAAAGAGACAATTTTGCTAATTACTTTTCAATAAAGGTCTTTTTTTAAAAAATTCTCCTTTATTTTAATATTTTTTGGGTAATTTTGTGGCCTCAAATGCCTATCGGATGTCGTGCTTTAATCATTAGTTCATTTGGATGGTTAAGAATTTCATTGTTTTTTTAAGTTAAATCTACCGTGCAATATTGGTACCTTATGTATCAGTTGATCCTCAACTTGTATGATTTTGTTCATCTTATACGCCAATTTATCAAAGTCTTGGTTCTCTTTGGCTCATAATGATCACAGGAAACACAGATGTCTTGTGTTTCCGTAGAGAGCAATGGAGCCACACCATTGTGTTTGCCTAAACTTTGTTTATGGTAAAGACCAACTATTTACAAAGATGAGAATACAAAGAGATAAATTGGTGCGAGAAAACTAGAAATTTACATGTGGTTGTCATCATCTATGTAGCCGCGGAAGATCAAGCCACAACTCCACTAAGCGTGAAGCACTCCTCCTTACATCTTCTTTAGTTTGACTCTTTGAGTTGAAAGAGACATGGTCATTGCGTTTTTTTTTCCAAATGAGCCAACAAGTTGCAAGGACCGTGCAATCCCATTCATTTTTTTTGGTAATGGGGACTGCATTTGAGCACCAATAAGTCCAAAGTTCTTCTATTGAGGTTGGCCAAGATGTGAGATTGAACTTCATTTTGCAGTAGGTCCAAGCCGAGAGGGTAAAACTGCCATGAAGGAATAAAAGTTGGGAGGTATCTATTGTAGTTCCACAAAGCACACAGTTGATGTTAGATCCAATTCCTCGTTTGAAAAGATTGTCGCCGGTTAGCAAAAGATCAACATAGAGGAGCCACATATGTATTTGGACCTTATGAGGGGATGACACTACACTATCCAAATAATTCAAAATACCGGGTTAGAAGGCACATTAGCATCCACCAGAGAATGATGCAAAGATTTCATAGTGAAGTTGCCCTTGGATAATAATTTCCATCTTCTGATGTCAGGCGAATCATTGCAAGTTAACTGGTGGAGGAGACTAAGAAGAGACTGAAATCATGGGAATACGTGTAACAGCATGCCACTCTTGAAATGGGGGGCCCAAATCTGCATCCCGTTCAAATAAGGGCCTGTTTGGTTATTTTGCCAAAAAATAAGGAATAGGAATCCACTGTAAATCCCGTCCTTTTAGCATTTAAGGGTGTTTCCTTGAAAAGGTTTTTTTTGCTTTGTTTCATACAAAAAATGAAAGATGAAAATCTCTATCAATACAATTCCTTGCTTTGGATCAAACTTGAGGAATAGGAAATGACCATTTGATGTGACCAATCAAATAAGAAAAAGAAAGAAGCCACTTTTTTTTATTAATTTTTAAGTTCCTTTCCACCCAATTCCATGAAAAACTCTGACCGCTTTTACCAAAAGACACTTTTTGACATTTTCCAGAATCTTTCCAAAAAATTTTCTGCTGAAACAAAGTAAGGAATATGAATTCTTTTTCACTGCTCGGCATAGAAAACACGCTGGCGCCTTTTTTTTTTCCACTCTAATTCTTTGAACCAAACGGGCCCTAAACCCATTCACAATCAACTGTAGATGTGGGTCCAAAGCGAACCCAAGTAACTCCAGAAAAATATGATGTGAAGTATCATCCTCTTCCCAATTATCCAACCAAAACCATGTGGTCTGACCATGACCAATCTTAATGGAGATACCCGAAGAGAACGCTGAAGAAGGTCTGAGTACGCTACGCCAAAAAGATGAAGCATAGCCATTGATAGAAGAGGCAAGATCAAACGGTCTTCTCCATGTATAATAATTCCTCTTCACAGGAGGGATCCAAAGCTTAGTGCTCTCGGTAAAAAATCTCCACCACCATTTAGCAAGTAAGCTAAATTGAATCCTCTAAGATTAGACACACACAATCCTCTAAGTAAAATCTTCACCCTTAAAGTATGTTTCTTCCTAAACGTGAAAATGTATTATCTAACTATACTGCATTTCCCTCTGATGATGCCTAAACTTTCTTTGGCATATGAATTGGGGTTGAGGAACAATTACATTTTGTACTTCCTAGCAATTTGGATTGTAAACTGAAATAAAAGAAACATTATCCTTGAATGAACATAGCTTTTTTATGTTAATCCTGATTATTGTAATGTTTGTATCTTTCTCTTTGAGTATCGTTTGCTCTGCTTAGTTGTTGAATTTGAGAAGCTCTCAGTAGACACTTCTCCAAAGTATTCTTGTTCTTTCCATGAGTTCATCACATCAGGAATTGTCCAATATAATCTATGGCTGGAGCTGTTGCTCCTATATTCTTAGCTAACCCTGTCTGCTTACACTTTTCGCTAGCTTAATCTAATTTCTATGTTTCTGTATTACCATTTAGTTTTAGTTCTACACAACTACTTCTAAGTTCTAGCATTCTGATTTCATCTACATGTTTTTTTTTCCCAATCTATTGATTCCACATGAGCATCCATGTCTAGGCTGTCTTTTGAACATTGATTGTAATACAAGTTGAACCGACACGCTCCGATATTTTAGCATAAGATGATTCTGTTTCTAGCACTCTAATTCCATTATTCTAAATAGTGTATTTGGCTTATACCATGCCTGGAATGAAGTTCATGTAGCATATATTGTCATTATACGTCTTTATCCAGGATCATTCCTTATTTAGGATAACTAGGATGGTGGCTTTTTAGTTGCGTGATTTTAAATTGCACGCCAATAAACCCCTATTTTCCTAGATTTGGTCTAAGTAATTGAGTGCAAACTCCACGATGCGATAAATCCTTTTTCAAGTCTTTCTCGTAGGGTTTGCTCTGTTTCAACTCATGCTTCAAAGGTGACCCTACTTTGCTGAAAAACTTGAGTTAGTCCATCCTAGAAGTAGTACTCTTAAGTAAGGGTGGAATTCTGGATTTACTGCAGTAGATATTTTTGGCCATGTTTTGTTTCTAACTCAATTTGTTATGAAACTAGAGATACAATGATATGTATTGCAATGCATTACAATTCTTTAAACGCAAGAGCCTACAAATCGTAATATGTTCATTGTGTTCCCAAAACAAACTTTAATTGATGAATCATTGCAAGACCGAGTGGAAACATTACTATGGCTGGAAAACGTGCAGTACATGCATGTTGAAAATTTTCTTTTATTATACATTTGATTTTAATGAGAACTGTGTTGCTGGTTCTAATAGGATAACGGTCATCCACTACCAAAATTTGGGGATGGGACGTGAATGACCCTGCTTCTGCTGAGGGATTCACTGTAATTTTCAACGAAGCAAGGGATCAAAAGAAGACAGGAGGGAATACCCAAGTTTCAGAGCCTCCAGCAAAGGAGCTTCCAAGTGATAAACAAATATCTTACCTTGCTACCAAGCCTAACTCAGTAAGTTCTTTTCCCTTGAACTTTTTGATAAAGTAAATATCTAAAGATACAGCTAGCTTAAGTTTGAATCCAGGACGTTTATTGTGGTTACCCAAAATTTCTTATTTTGAACCTTTGTATATGCAGAAAAAATGGTTGTGCTGCGTCCAGCCAAGTCCAACACAGCCTCGACTCTTTGTCTATTCAACTGTGCCGTCGTTGAAATTTCTGGGAGTTTTTTTACCATAATGTTTTGTGCTTTAATTTGACGAAGGGCGTGCTTAGAGGGAGGGGAAAAGACATTAATACCATATTATGTACTTTTATCTTTCCAAGTATCTGGGATACTATGCATTTGCTTGGTACCAGGTTCTTTATTTTCTAAATATTGTTTCCTTGCTTCTTTTCCTGTATTATAGATGCACTTTTTGTAATTAATTGTTTTACTTGCAGATATTTGTTGGTATTTCTTGAGCATATTTTGTGAGTAAAGGTTTCTTCTTTTGGTCTGTTGGCAAAGAAGTGGATATCACTGTTTATAATAAGTCTCTTTATGTTCATATCGATAGTTATACACCTTCGTTTGCTAATAAGATGATTGAAAAGAGTGAAAAAAGAGAGAGTTATGAACGATCTGATAATAGCAGGGAAGATGTAAAATCTTGGTTTACTGCTCTTGGTGGCAAATGCTAGTGAGTTTTTAGCTTTTGGTATTGAGTTACAGCGTATACAAGGGCACTGTCACAGATTGTTCAAGTTGGATTTTTTTCCCCCACTTTGAGGGGAAACAAGTCCTCAAGATTTTACCAGCACCGACCATTCACCAATTCAATGATAAAGAATATACCTTGAGCTTTGAATAATTCATATATTAGACTAAACAGTTCTAAAAACCGATTTTCAAATTTAAAATCCTTGCCTTAGCAATATAGTGTATATATAAACTTTTGAAAAAGAAATCAATATACCCTCTATACTTGATTTTATTCAAGGAGCAAAATGTCTCGATAAATGAAAAGACTGGGATATTATTCTCTTTGAGTAAAAAGTTGGATTTACATGATCTACAATGTTGAGAAATTTGACGATGCTTAAAAAGATTACCACACCTTTGTAGGCTGGGGGAAAAAAAGGTTCAGCAGGTCTTAAAGTGTTTAAGAGTAAAGTAAGGGGAAATGCCCTTCCTTTGGTGGCAAGGAACTAAGGACAACCGATACAGCTAAACTGGAAAGAGTTCTTGAACCAGAAAATCGACATGACAAAGGAAACAGAGAAGAAATTGCCCAAAGCAGTCAAAAAAGTTGCAGGGAAAATTAGATATAAATCAGAATGGAGATCTCTCAAAAGTCTTAGCTGTAGACTAAGATCTCTCAAAAGTCTTAGCTGTAGACTAAGTTTTGCATTGAATCTTAGGACAAACAAATAAATAAATAAATAAATAAAGACTTTGCTTTTGCCATTGTCAATTGGATCTCTAGTTATATATATATATATATATATATATATATATATATATATATATATATATATATATATATATATATATATATATATATATATATATATATATATATATATATATCAGATAAATGCCAATTAATAGCAACTATGTATACAAAAATTTAGCATTCTGAAATGCATATGCTAATTAAACACAAAAACAGTCAGTCTCATCATTAACAGAAGTCAAAAATTTGTTAATCTTAATCGTCGCAAGGGTTAATAACATAAGAAAACCTTCAGAATTGATAAACAAATTTTCCCAGTGTCATTACGACATATATAGTGGTAAAATCTCTCTGAATGAGCAAGAGGTTTAAGTTTCAATTCTCTCTTTGCCAAGTCAGACCAATTCTTCAAAAATTGAGGAGGAAAGTCAATGGATATACATGACATCACAATAGAGCCATCAATTAGATTGATAGTCAGTATCTCAAACTTTACAATTAAATTCACGGAATCGTAAGAAAGAAAGTAAAATAAAAATAAAAAAATCATGGAATAACAACAGCATAATTTCCCTTTTTGGTGCATGAGAATTTTATTGCTACAATTTTCACTATAGAATATTTATTACCTCTTTGTTATACTTTCATGAAAACTGTAATCTACAAAAATGATTAAACCAAGACATTATTGAAAGATTTACCAGATACAAGCAAACTACACCAAAATAGCAGATTGAAAGAAGGACTTCGTCATAACGCTACAACAGAGGAATCATATAAGCTATCAGAACCAAAAAGACTGAAGTAAACATAACGTTCGTTGGCATACGACCATTATCGCTTCTAAAGAACAAAGCCCGGTAGACTGGAGCATTAATGAGAACTATAAGCCCACAAATGAGAATTTGCAAAAGTAGTGAATCTAAAATCTCAACTCCCTCATCCATTACCATTCTCTTAACTCCACTAGCCAAACAAAGAAGATTAAGCATTGCAATTGTAGTGAGAATGACAAACATCGGGGAAGATGAGCCAAACTCCATCATCTCATCTTCATACCTCTTTGAGACCTCTTCATCAACTACCTTTGCAGTAATTATGAATGCGGACTTTGTAACACCTAGAAATTTGAGGAATGTGTCTACTAGTGCAAAAAGGTACGAAGTTGTCCTCTTAAACAGCCATATCCTTTGTTCATTCCACCACCCTTGCAGTGTGTATCCTAGACAGAGGCATTCAACTAAGCTGTAAATGAAACTGGCCGCGACTACAAATGCAAATGATATGAACCGCAAGCTGGAGATCTGCAGATTAATTCAGCATATATATATATATATATATATATATATATATATATATATATATATATATATATATATATATATATATATATATATATATGTATCGAAATAGATAGATAGGTAAATAAATAGGCACATATAATACACGACATGCACGCTACACCTATATCTAATATATACAAGTACACATATATACATCTGCATATACATAACCATATACTTGTACATATAAATAGATAAATAAATAAGTGTGTGCACGTGAACATGCATATATGATACCCATACAAATTAGTATACACATACACATGCATATTGGAATACATACATACATACATGTGTACTGACACACGTATCGCACACAGACATATGTAATTAATATTTATATTACTGATAAAAAGACAAACAGATAGATAGATAGAGAGGGATAAAGGTGTGGAGAAAGATACATACACTTGGGAACAGGGAAATGCCGTTAAAAAGAAAAAGAGGAGGGACGATGACATAGTAAAGAATCGGCAGTGAGTTAGGAGCCCAAAAGCAATACATGGAGTAACACATCTGAAGGCCAAGAGATATTATCCCATGCCCATATATAAAGGGGCAATACTTCGACAGAAATATCTGGAAATCTCCTTCAGACCACCTCTTATGCTGCACAAGTGTTTGTGACAGCGTCAACGGAGCAACGCCTAAGAATCCTTTCCTTTGAGGATTGTAATAAACGGACTTCCATCCTTTGCATTGTATTGAGAGGCCAGTGATCACATCCTCTACAGGGCAGCCATACTTCAATCCCATCTGATAAAGTAAATTAATTCAATCTCATAAAACGATATACATTATTGCAGATATGTAGTATAGGAAATAGAAGATTAGACCTCTTTTCCCCATTGAGAGTTTTCCTCGTATGTGCACGTGGCGAGGTTCTTTGCTCGCTCTTCCAAGGTGTATACATTTGATTGAGCTATGCTAGGCCTGTCTCCTCTTAGTTCAGCCTTGTACGCTTCACTGTATTTCTTCCCACATAAACTCTCTCTTCTATGAAAACAACCAGAGCCAATATAAAGTGGTCCTCCATGACCATCGATGCCGTGAAAATCCACCTTTATTGAAAAGAGATTGAGAAAAAGAAATTAAGAAGGCAATGGCCAAGCTTCACTCACAATGACAATGAATACGGACCAAAGGAATTCACAGTGATGCTGAAAGATAAGTTTATTAAATTTGTACTAAAATTTCTTGTATAGCGTCTCCTTAATGATCAATGGTTCACACTCGAGATCATGTCTCTCTTCTTTACCGACCAAAAATGAATTTCGACTCGTTATCATAACTTTATAATCTTTTTGGTTTTTGCTAAACATTCATTAATCGATAGAAGGAGAAAGGTTGACTCAGTTTTTTTCTTAACAACAAAAAATTACCTCAAACTTTGTTATAAAACTTCAGTGAAGTTCAGAGAATACTTACATCATTACCAATTTTGAAGGAACTCGCATAGAGATCATTCTTCGTGACATTATCAAAGTTTTGAGGAAACTGCACATAAGCAATCTCCTGACCTTTCTCTTCATCCATAAAGAAGCAAAGAGCATCCCTCACTGATTCTGAGTTGTTAGAATACATATCACAGTCCACATTGAGAATGACTGGCCCGTTACTTATCTCGGATGATACCCTTAGCTGTACATTAAGCAAAGTTCAGGCAATGGTGATGTTGTATGTGAATGTATTAGAGTTTATGAAATACACACATATTCGCAAATGTTTAAGAAACTTGAAGTGGACATGACACATAATAAAATTATTGCAGTAGACTTGTCAAGTTGTCATTCAACTTAATATGGAAATAAAAGATTAATGTTACATATAATTTGCTTAACGTCCAATATGTCTGGTATTGATTTTACCAATGCATTCATTGCTCCAGCTTTAAAGTTATGATGGTATTTGGGTCTTTTCTCGCGAGCCATGTAAACAAGAGTAGGCAGTGAGCATCCTTCAGAATCACATTCAGTCTGATCCCTTCCATCAATTAATACCTAAGGGAAAAAAGAGAGATTAGAGAACTGTTCTACTAATGTGAGGTTTACACTAAGATATAATTCCTTCTAAAATATATAAATAAATTTTTCTATAGATGCACATCAAGAAAAACCAAAGGAAAATTATTGTTTGGTTTACCTGGATGATGGCCGGGTGATTACTTGAACTCATGGTAGAATTCCACTCTGCAAATCCATTGTGTTGTTTCTGCATCTCTTCTGAAATCCCTCCAATTGCCACTGCAGCATTGATTTTTCTCTCCATCTCTTCGTACAATTTCTACGAACGTGAAGGGGTTAGCAAGACCAATCAAAAGACATTCTTCCCTATAACTGAGCCAGAACTCCAATATCTTTGAGCAAGAGGAAGTTTGTCATAAACTTGGAGCAATATGAAGTCCTTCTCTGAAGGGAAGGAGTTTAATGTTCTCAACCACAACGAAAATCCTGTTCAGTAACCTCCAATATTTACAAAGCCTTTAAAACATTATATTACAGTTTAAGTTCAAAAAAAAGTCATCTTGATGAGTGTTTTATGAAATCAAGCACAGTTATGCTGTTACCAACTTGATGAAATTTTCAGTCATGCTAACTACCTTGTGCTTACCATTAAAAGAAGCAGAGAGAGATATCATTTACCTTCATTCTGACCCTTTCTTCTGTTTTGGGATCATCTAGTACTTTCGATGATTCTGAGAAATACACAGCTGGAGATCTAGGCTCAACCTTGAATTTCCTACAGAAAGGAATCCAGGATCTTGCAAAGATAGATGCCTCCAAGAGTGCATAGAATGTAAATTTAGACCCAAAATCATCGGATAAATATACACTGAGCTTCTCTGCTGGGTAGTCATAAGCCATTACTGACAACACTGTGTTAATAACCATAACTGGTGGTTCTATTGTGGGATTGGCAGTACATACAAAAACATCCACT
Source organism: Asparagus setaceus (assembly GCA_012295165.1). Taxonomy (NCBI): domain Eukaryota; kingdom Viridiplantae; phylum Streptophyta; class Magnoliopsida; order Asparagales; family Asparagaceae; genus Asparagus; species Asparagus setaceus. The sequence continues at coordinate 57,351,553 of CM022705.1, read as the reverse complement.
CCGGGCAATTTATCCTCAAATCTGGAAAAAGAAAAAATGTTTCATGGTTAGTATGCACGGGAAATTCAAGAACTATGAATATTTTCTTAAAACAAGAAATAAATTACCATGGTAAATCTCTTATACCGACCTTATAAATTCAATAGCATTTGACCTCTTAACTGTTATTGAAAATTTGAGTTCACCAACCATCATGCAGGGTCACATTATATCACTTTATGAAATTCGAGTGAAAAAGGCTTAACACACACCTTTATCTCACCATTCAAAAGAAAGTTTTTTTTGTCACTTCAAAAGAAATCTGCCTATGGGCGATAATGAAACCATTTTATGTTTCACTTGATAACATGTTCCCCATATATTTCCCTCTTGTTCTTTTGATCAAATGGAATAGATATCCAACAATGAGGTGACTAATTTGCTGCATCTTTTATCTATAATAAATTGGGCTAAGGCCCTTACTTATCGGAAGAAAGCCATAATAATAATTAAAAAAACAAGAAAACAAAAGAAGAAGAATAAAAGAATGAGGTGAGTGATTTAACATTACCTTCTCCATCACAAACTAGAAACGAATGGAGGGGTTTCACTTTTCACTGTAACATTTACTTTTCACTTCTAAGTGGCAGTTGACATAGAGTTTTGGGAATTTCGGATCATACAGACCAATATGAGTATATAACAATCTTATTTGCTCACTATTTTGTAGAAGATTTTGGTTCAACCTTAACAATATAATAATTAGTAAGAATTCTTGTTGTCCGAATCAGGAGTTTTGTATGTTCATTTCAATCCTTGCATCTATTTGAGAGTAGGACCACAGTTTAAACTTATGAGAGAGGAGATTGGGTTAGAAGAAGTTAAACTAAACTGGACTAATACATTTTTGGTCCTTATATCCCAGGATCTTCCTGCATTGCCTTTGTATCTTGCATTCTATATAATCAGATCATTATCAAAATCATAACTAGGCCAGTCACTTAATTGCAGCATAGCGCTACCTATTCTTGTAAGAAAAACCATCAGTGGAATTATGACTTAGAGATAAATTTAGTATATATATTTATTATATCTTTTGAGGAAAATATAAATTTATTACATACTAAAAAAATAAAACTTAACAAGTTGTCCTTACGTTACTTTTAGGTATGGCAAAATCAAAATGTTAGATAAGAAGGAAATTCAATACAATAGCCTATTTTTTATCGACCGTCTCTTTTGAGTAACCAACTTGGATAAAATAATCTAATATTCTAATATCGCTTTAGCAGCGTAAATTGACGAATAAACAGATGAATTGAAAATTGTGATCATAGATGTACAGTGGATAGTTTGAGCTGACCATTAACTGCTACGTGCAACTTAGTATAATGATTATCAATGTTCAAATGAGGAGCATGGTGTTAATGATCATGATCATGCTTATTTGAGAATAGAGTATGTGACTGCATACATGACAGATATATAAGTGGGATATAGTGTGTTTGGCAATCCACCCCCATGAGCAATCCCGACCCAGTTCTATCATAACTCAGTTCTAGTTTGAACTAGGAGAGGGGTGGTCTAAACTATAGCTGGCTTAGCAGCCAAAATTTGGCATACAAAAATGGGACCAATTCTAGCTCAGTTAACATATTTAAAACTTGATCAGGTTCTCCTTTTTAAATGATTCGGCGCCCACACCTGAGTATACCTTTCTTAAAAAAAAAAATAATAATAAATAAATATTGGATTAGTGCACAGAAAAATAAGTGCCGCCTCGCTCCTGGTGGAGCTTGTGGCTTTGTTTGGCAACCCAATAAAAACAAGGCTAAACTTGTATTATTTCTTAACCAGTCCAAAGTTGATCTAGGGTAGGAGCTGGTTCAACTCTGATTTGGTTTTGAGGGCTAAAAATAAACTAGAAAAAGCTGGGCAAAAGTTGACCCAGTTTTTTTCAAACACAAAATAGGTCAAAATTAGATTAGGTTTGAACCTCGCCTAGTTTCAGTGGGTAGCCAAACAACCCCTGTGACTTTAAACAACATCAAACTATTTCCTGAGACTGAGAGAGGGAGCAATAAACTTGACCTTTGAGAAAGCCTGTGCTTGAAGGTGCAACGATATATAGGATTCCAGCGCACAGATTGCGTTAAAACCCAATAAAATCCAAACCAGACCTCGGCCCCAAAAATCCCAATCCAAGCCCATCTCCCCTTCTCTCCTCTGCTAGGGATGTGCGTAGCTCTATAAACCCACACAAAAACAATGCCCACAAACACACAGAATGAGAAAACCCAGTGAAATACCCAATTCTTCCCTCTCCTGCTCTCAAACAGAGGGCCAAGCCCATCTCTTTGCTCCTCTCCCATATCTCAGTAGGAGACACTGTGGTCATCATCAATGAGTTCACTATATATCGGACAATGGCTGCACGTTATCTTGTTGAGCAGTGAGTGAGTATGTGAGGTTGGAAGTAGTTGAGGATATCCAAATGGGACCCACCGATCTTTTTGGTCCCCCACAAAATGTCCTTTTTGCGTTTGACGATATGCTCGAGAGGAAAAGCCAAAGTCGTAATGATGGCTGATCAGAGACGCAATATTCTTTTACCAACTCTAGCGGCAAGCTTCTTCTTTGCCCTTTTCTTAGTTTAGTCCTGACCAATTTTGATTTTTGTGACAAAGATGATAATGATATTTTCTTGTCGGACTATTTTCCATGAACTAATTAGTTTATGGAGAATTTTTTAAAATAGACTTTTTTTGAAACAATATAAGTAAAATCGACATTTTTATACTAAAATTAGCAAAATCAACCATTTTTCGCCCACGTCAGCACATCTTGGCAGAAAACGTGCGGCCAATTTTGCTGGAAGAATGTTTCGAATATACACGGGACTATCAGTCTCGTGTAATTAGCGGACAATAATTAAGAGATTAAACTACACGGGACTACTAGTCCCGTGTGAATCATTCACACGGTACTACCGGTCTCGTGTAATTAGCGGACGGTACTACCGGTCTCGTGTAATTAGCGGACAATAATTAAGAGATTAAACTACACGGGACTACTAGTCCCGTGTGAATCAAACCTCACAAAGTCGTCGACATGGAGCACGGCCCCTCCGACATCCCCCGTGCCCTCTCCCTCCTCCGCCGCCTCCACGCCCGCCGTCCTCCTTCTGCCCGACACCACCGCGGCGGCCGCCAAGAAAGCCCTCTACTTGGGCCCTGCCGGCATCATGTTCCCCATAATCGACTCTGCCGCCGCTGCCGAGGAGGTCGTCTCCTTCTGCCGCTACCCCCTCGTGATATCCGCGGCGCCGCACACACCCTCGTCCACGCCTCCGCCTACGGCATCGATGACGGCTACTTCTCTCGGATAGAGGACGATCTCTTGATCATGTGCCACGTCGAATCGGCTAAAGGACGGAGAGCATTGAGGAGATTGCTAATGTCGACGGGGTGGACTGTATACAGATGGGCCCGTTGGATCTGAGTGCGAGCATGGGTTATTTGTGGGACCCGTTGGATCTAAGCTGTTAATTAGCAATTGCTAAATACGCGGCACTACTAGTCCCGTGTATTTTAAACATGATATTTTGCAAAATCGACCTCTTTTTGGCAAGTCTTGATGATGTGACTAAAAAGAGGTCGATTTTGCTAAATATTTGTCAAAAGGGTCGATTTTGCTTATATTGTATCAAAAAAGGTCTATTTTAAAAAATTCTCCTTAGTTTATTTATCTGCTAGAATATTGTTTACGGCAATGGTATTTATAACTTTCCCTACTGTTTAGCTGTCTAGTGGTGGTCACCGGTCAAATTTGCATGTCAATATCCATGAAAGAGAAGTAGCAAATTCATACACCTCTTGTTGCCTTTGGAAGGAAGTTTATTAATATACAGTCCTCTATCTCAGTATCTCATGCTTATGTAATGTTTTATATACTTCTGTCCCGAGAAAAGGTGTGGATATTGGAGTGTTCAATAATATGTTGGTGAATGGTTAAGTTTTTTTTTTTTTTTTTCATTCTTATAATCAGCATCGCCTTGTGGCTATTGTCCTATATGGGAACGACATATTCTATCTTCAGATTTTCTTTCTATGAACATGCTTGGGCACAAGCGGATTGAGCATGTGATCTAATTTCATTCACCTTGAGACATAGTATTTAGAATGATATGTTGGAATTCCTTGTTTTGAAATTAATATGTGTTCAACCATTAAAAGTGATCATTTAAGTTTGACAGGAAGTCGGTAGAGCAAGCAAATAGAGCAAAATCTAGATTAACTGTAGATTTTTTTGACACCTAGTTATTGTTTTTTTTCTCCCTGTGTTTGTGTTTGTTTGGGTGGGGGGCTAGCAAGGGGATCATGAAATGGTCATAAATGGTTGTCGTGGGCTGTTTTAATATATCCAAATTATACTTCAAAAAAATTTTATATATACAAATTATCTTTTTTTCTTACATCAGTCCCCCAAAACTTTTAAGTGTTTTGATATTAGTCCCTTTGTTACATTTACATTAAAATTCTTATCCATGGTTAGATCAGTGGTTAACCAGGAACGCACAGTTACCAAATTACCCTAAACAACCAAATTCAATACCAAAACCCAGCAAAATCATGGTCAAAATCAATGAATTTAAGTATACCAGTTTCAGAATCTTCCTCAATTTGTGCTCCTTTGAAATTTTTTGGGGCTTACACGGGAATGCATAAGGGTATAACCGGTATTACACCCAAGAATGTTAAAGATAATGGAATATTCCCTAATTTTCAATCAACATCCCACAAGTGGGACTAATTTCAAATGATCACTTAAATGGTTTGGTGGACTAATTTCAAAATATGAAGATTCGGGGGACTAATTCAAAATATGAAAATTCTGGGGGGACTAATATAAAAAAAACTTTTATTGTTGCCTGGTAGGATTGTTAAAACACTACACGACCGAAAGGGTTTTGTCTTGTGCATGGGCTATTCTAGTATATATATTTTGTTCTTTCATATTGCAAGCTTGGGTTGTTACTTATTAGGATGCTAATTGAATTGGTATGTATTTCCCTTGTGTACAGGAACAAAATCAATATATCTTTGATTAAGTATGCACAAGTCTAAACATTTTGTGCCAGATTCTGTCCATTCCATTCACCAGTCATTTGTTTGAATTTAGAATTGTATTTTCAATGAATGTGTTACCTCATTGATTTTCTTAAAAGAAGAATAGGAAAGATAAGGCTGCATTTCGTGGCCCTCTTGCTATCTTGACCTCACTCATATATTTTATGCTTAATTATTGCATTTATTATTATTATATTTTGGAGTTAATGTGAGAGGTAAGCAAACCGTTTCAGAGGCCTGACACATTTAATAAATCGAGTTATTTTGTAGCCATTTCATAGCATGTCTAGGACAATTTAATCAGTGTTCATCACTTTGTCCCTTGAACAAATTTAATCAGTGTGTTTTTTGGATGTTCTCCTGTCCTTTTTTTCCCCACTTTTTCCTTCTCATTATGTCAATGAATCAGCTGATCTGTATAGTAGGGAAAGAAAGAAGAAAAAACTCATTTCCAGTTATATATTTTGAGAATTTATACTTCTCTCAGTCAAAACATTAGTGGATTTGGACAATATAGACCTGAGCAGAAATTGGTTTTCATATATTACAGTTTTTCCATCTCCTCAAAATACAATACACATGAAGAAAAAGTTACCAGTGCAGATAGAAATCCATCTCCTATTTAGCCTTAGTGAACACTCATTTAAGAGCTCGGATATTGTCAATTAGGAGGAAGTTGGCAGAAAGATCACCTCCTGATCTCTTCTGTGTCAGAGTTTTGTTACCTGATACTGAAAGTATGAGCAAAAGGCAAGTTACTATTGCTAAACAAAGAGAGGCTAATGTGGTCGAAGGAGGAATTCTTCCTTTGTCCTTCCTAAAGAACGATGCTCCATAAACAGGCAAATTGATTGCAACCATCAATCCACAAAGAACCAATTGTGCAAAATAGTCATTCAGCCCTGCAACCCCTTCGTAAACCAGTAGCCGCATCAATCCACCCAACAAACAACCAAGGTTGAGCATTGCGATTGTTGCTATGATTGTAAACATAGGAGATGAAGATCCAAATTCCATGACCTCGTTCTCATACCTCTTGCTCTCATCTCCATCACTGACCTTTGCTGTGATTGTAAATGACAACTTGGAGAATCCCAGCAGCTTTAGGATAGTATCACTGGCTCCATAGAGGAAGGAGGTCAACCTTCTACAGACCCACATTCTTTGCGAGTTCCACCATCCAAAAAATGTATCTCCACACACTAAGGATTCAGCTATCCCATATATGTTCTTTGCGACGATCACATAGACAAAAGCTGTAAACCAAGGACTAGATACCTGATAGTCACTAAGATTATACTGCATCAGGTGGAAACTAATAAAAAAGAGCTAGAGGGTTGGTGTTTATCTTCACATACCTTTGGGTATAAAGAGATTCCTTTGAGGAGGCAAAGAGGAGGGATTATGAGGTAGTAAAGTGTCGGCAAGGAGTTTGGAGCCCACAATCCATATATGCAATAGGCTATTTGAAGTCCCATATTAGTTTTCCCATGGCCTTGAATGAAGGAGCAGTGCTTAGAGAGTAATATTTGGAAATTACCCTCGCTCCACCACTTGTGTTGCACCAATGATTGCTCTAATGTTGTTGGGGCAAACCCTAGGAATCCTCTCCTTGAAGGACTGTGACAAATGGATCTCCACCCTCTACACTGAATTGCTAAACCGGTACTTACATCTTCAACCAGACAACCATATTTCAAGCCTACCTCTTTTCCCCATAGGGTGTTGTTCTCGTAGGTACATGTAATAAGACCCTCAGCTCTCTCCTCCAATGTGCTAGTATTTTCTTGTGGTTGACTTTCAGTATCTCTTATCCAGTCTTCCTTGTGGTTGCGACTGTACTTCTTTCCACATAGACTCTTACGTCTATGGAAGCATCCGGTACCTATGTATGGTGGTCCTCCCCAGATATTGTATCCACTTATCTCACCCTGTGAGATCAAGAAACAACATTAGTAATGTTTGTAGAAATGCATTGAGCGGCTATTTTCTGTGCGATTTTAACTCACCGCACATATCACATTTAAGGAATTTGCATAGAGGTCATTCTTAGTTATATTAGAGAAGTATTAGGGGTATTGCACATAGGCAATGTCATGACTCCTCTCATCTAGGAAGAAGCACAATGCATCTTTAATGGACTCTGAGTTGTTTGAGTACATGTCACACTCCACATTGAGGATGATTGGTGCATTGCTTATCTCTGATTCTGATGACGCTCTTATCTACACATAAGATGAAAAATTATGGGCATTATTTACAAATGTATCCTATGTGCAATGGACATATGTTTGATAATAAGAAGAAATTTGTGAAGATTACCAAAGCATTCATTGCCCCAGCTTTGAAGTTATGATGATGTTGAGGATGCTTCTCACGTGCCATGTATACCAATGTTGGCAATGGGTTCCCATTCAAATCAGTTGAAGTTTGATCTCTTCCATCAATTATGATCTGAAGAAATGGATTCAAATAATTTTACTACATAGAACATAAATAATCACAAAATTTTTTTATAAGAAATTGGACATGAAGTGAACGATGGTCTCTACTGGCTTTAGTGTGCAAACTCACAACTTGTGGTCTCCTGGTAAATTTACAAGGATTTCTGATATAGTGCTGTACCTGAACAATAGCTCGATGGTTTCGTGGAGTCATCTCTGTGTTCCACATGGAAAATCCTTTATGTTCTTTGAGTTCTTCAGGAATTTTTCCTGAGATCACAACTCTGTCGATGCGGTAAGTCATATCTTCAAACAATTTCTACACGAACAAATATTCAAAGTTGCAAATTAATCACTGTCATGAATCATTAGTTTGTATAGTTGCACTTATACAAACCACAAACTGAGTAAGTGGCACACTTGTCTAGAATTAGAGTGTTGCTTATGTGGCATACATGTAGGCAACCAATCATCTGTTGGGAAAAACAAGATTAAAAACAGATCCAAATATAAGCAGAACAAACAACATAGGAACAAAGGAATAGAGCAGAGAGTTAAAAACACCACAACTGATTAACTTCACGGACGGCACGCATGAGACCGCACGCACGTGCACGCTTGCTCGAGCCCCCTCGCTCGCACGCTCGCTTGCATACCAACACAAGTGTACATTTCTAACACATTTGTTATACCATATATAACACGTTTGTTAATTTGAACCATTTAAAATGCATTCAATTAGTCAATGTGGTACTAAAACTCACATACTACTAATTAAACACCTTTTAATTTTCATTTATGGAATCCAACCATATAAATGGTATTGTTCCATATAAATCCTCCATTATTCATTTATATCAACAATCACCCACAATTCCATAGCTGAAAGTAAAGAAGAGTATACATATCATGCTTCGGAGAGGGTATCTTCCGATTTGAACATTTCCTATAGTTATCCAATTTTATTACCATAGGCACGAAGTGAAACTAAGTCTTGAACTTGAACCTTTGATGTGGTGATGTTCATTGGTAACAACATGATATAGGCTATAGTAGAAATCTTTAGGTTTGACACATTATGGCCATGCGTCCTTATCCTTTTCATGAAAATTTTCAAGGAATAACCCACTTCCTCTAATTGCGGCCACACAATTATGTTCACATAGTTGGGCATCTCTAGGGATGCACTGCTTGCATCTCGTCTTCAAGACTTGATCCCATTCAGAGTCAAAACACTCTTACTATACTAGCAGTTAACAACACTTTCTAGGTATACATGAGGATAGACTTAGATACAAAGTATCAATCTATGGTTAGGTGTCCAACTCACACAACAACTTGTTATTACCACATTGAACCTACTTTGTAGGATCTCCACTCAGATTGGTTGGGTTGCTACCGTCGATGAGTTAGGTAAGGGTTTCAGTCCCATCCTCAACCTGGATTTAAGAACTAGTGACAACTCAAGTCTTTTTATAAAGGGATCTGCTGTGTTATCCTTAGACTTGACAAAGTCCACAGCAATCACCCTTCATCCATAAACTTTTTCATGATCTTTATCCGTACTTGGATATGACCTCGAGTCTTGTGGTTATACTTTAAACTTGTCATCCTTGCAATTGTGGTCATATTTGTAGGCGTTGAAAAATACTTACAAGATCCCCGAAACAAACTCGTGACGGGGAGTCGGCGAATGACAACCCATCGAATGATACGGACGTCGAATCGTTAAGACGCGAACCCGACGGCAAACCCACAGCGTCACAAGCACGGTTTAAACCGGACTTGAACAGACGATCGGATTTCAGGACCGTTGAACCGGAACGAACCAAGAATTAGTCCCGGAATCAAATACAGACGGAACCCAAGCCCGAGAGACCGAGAAAAAATGGAAAACGACGCAAAACGGCGAGAGCGGCGCACCTCGGCCAACTTGGCGAGGCACCTCTACCAGGAGCCGAGGTGGCTCGCCAAGTGGTTGAGCACCACCCCCGATTTGTATAAATAGGGGGGGTCTTCTTAGAGCGGCATCGGGGGGATTTTGCTGGGAGTTCGGCGGGGATTTTTGGAGAGCTTGGACTTCAGCTGGAGTTTGGATTTTCCGAGAGAACCCTCGCGAGATCTACGAGCCGTTGACGCATAGTTCCGAGCACCGGCGAGCACAAGTTCGGTCTACGTCAGATATTCAATCGCGAGGTGTTTAACTCGGTCGGCATCGACAAGACTGGATTTCTCCTAGTAGATCTCACCCGCCCGCGATCCTCTCCTTCGTGAGTGTGATCCCCGGCGCATCCTCTCCTTCGTGAGTGTGATCCCTTAGCGCTTCGCTTCCTTCGTGAAACGAGCCCCTTCACGCCTCAGAGTTCCGCAACCCGGTTTCTACCCGATCGAATTGCGCTGTGGTCCACGGACGATTCAAGTCCCTAAGACAGTAAAGAACCCACGCAAGCGAGGATCCCGATATAACGTAGATCCGAAGCGCTTGTTCATACAGGAAAAAGTTGTAATTTTCGTTTCTTTTGAATTTTGTTGTAGGCCCAAGAAGCTGTAAGCAAGTTCAATGACAATGAATAACAAACCGACTTTTACCGCGAATAAGCTGGCGACCACAGTGGGAGCCACCGGCCTCAGATCGGAGGTCGTCGTGCCGCAACCGCGGATTCTTATCCCGGTGGAGGAAGAGGCCGAGTTCGAGTTCGACCAGGAGAAGTTCGAGGAGTACCTATCCTCACCCTCCTCCAGATCCAGTTCCCCCCGCCGCTCCTAGAAGGTCTCCGCTGCAAGGAGAACCCGATGGGCCTCCGACGTAGAGCCCCAGGACGGCGAGTCCAATCCCGCTGCCGCAGGTAGCAAAAATCCCCTTCGGCGCCCGAAGTCCCGACTACAATGGCGCCCGAGATGAACGCCGATGACGCGCCCGCACTCTCCAAGCGAGCCCGCCAAAGGCGACGACAAAGCATGGCGCGCAAATACACCAAGGCTGTGCAATCCATGGATGGGGTCCGCTACGAAGCGGATCTAAGATCCATACTTACGCAGAGGCTCCAGTCTCAAGGGATCGACGGCCCATCCAAGCCGTCAACCAACGAGTGGGTCCGTGTCAAGCGGAACCGCTCCACGCCAGAACGATCCGGCCGCGACTTCCTTAGCAGCACGAGCTTTGGTGCAACAAGCTCGTGAATTGAAGCAGGAGGTTGTAAAGAAGCCGCCGACATATCACCATGTTTGGAGGCCCAAAACTAACGGTGCTCTAACCCCAGCTGGTACGGCTTCAAAAGCTAAAACTGCCAACATTCCAGTTCCTGTCCCAGCACTTAAGCCGAGGGCCGCAGGCATTGCAAATTCAGCGCCAAAGTCCAAGTCCGACGGCGCCTCAAAGTCAAAGGCGTCTGTACCTGGACCGGTGGCGAAGTCGACTCCCGCCACCACCACCAAGCCAACTATCAAGGATCGTTTGGGTCCTCTGAAAGAATCACGGGTCACTCCTCATGCAGGAGGTCGCACCCGCTCCACGCCAACCGGAATAAAGATCGAAGTCCGAGAGTCCGCTGAGACTTCGCGCCCACATCGGCGAAAGTCTAGGCGAGTCACTTTCGGAAGTTTCGATGAATTGACCCGTCCTCGGAAGGAGACATTTTCATCTGACGATGAGGACGTTATACCCGAGAGATCGTGCCAACACACAGTAGGTTGCTCCGGCACTCGTGCCGATGAGTTATACTACGGTACTGGGGGTACGAAGAAGGCTCGAAAGAGCTCTCCTAGCTTGTCACAGTCATGTTTGTGCTCTAAGCTCATCAAAACGGTGCTCTCGGAGTGTAATTGCTGTCAAGAAACTCCAGAAAGGGTATCGGTCTTCCAGAGGCTTAGCACCAACACGCCGAGACCTAGGTCAAGGCGACTCCGCAGAAGGATGACATCCCGAGAGGATGAATTGCCAGAGGTCACTAATAACATGACCGGCAAAGAACCGACGTCACGGACTATCCCCAGCGCATCGCAACGGTTAACTCGTTTGCGGTCCGGGACTATCCGACGGTCCAGATACGACAAACTTCTGAAAGGGATACCCGCGGAGGATGATGCGTCGGATATTGGCTCCTGTCGCCTCGATCATCTTGTATCTAGCGAAGGAGCCCCAAGAAACGCTTTATGATCGCATGCATCAAGTGGCTAAAATGCTAGACGAAGCGTTGGCTAAATAACGGGAAAACTTCAAACTAGAGATGGATTTGGCCATGCAGACGATGAGAGAAATGCACGACCAACAGATCCAAGCCTTGACAAAACATCGAGGTGAATCGAGTCAGCGCATCGACGTCGACCAAGATGACAACGATTCAGACCAGGAGGAGGCACGAGAGGATGATAACCCTCCTGAACCACGCAACGTTGGGCATAACGTAGATACTGTTGCTCATGAGAGCGAGAAGATGAAAGACCTCGAGAGCAAAATCAACTCATTGATTTCCGCTCAAGAGGTGAAGAAGACAGGTATTCCTTGCCCATACCCGAGGGAGTGGGAATCAATCCCGTACCCGTCTAAGTTTAATTTAATAAACTTCACACCATTTGACGGGAAGGGTTCCCCGACGCAGCACTTGATTTATTTCAAGTCACACCTCGGAGTTATTTCCGGCAATGAGCCCCTGATGGTTCGGTCATTCGTTGGCACCCTTCGTGGGGCTGCCTTCGATTGGTACCGCCATCTCAAGCCGGGGAGCATTCACAGCTGGGACGACATGGAGTCTAGCTTCCTCACCAATTTCTTCGACGACGATACCGAAGTATCGATCGGGACATTGCTCGATGAGAGGCAGAAGGACGGAGAAACCGTGGATATCTTTGTCAAACTATTCCGGAACAAGGCAATGAACTGTCGGGATCCAATAACAGAGGAGTTCATCCTCCAGACCTGCCACAACAACTTATCGATAGACGTGCTCGAGGCAATGGGGACAGCACCGTCTATAACGTGGAAGGACTTGAAGGTTCGTGGAGAGCAAGCCGAAGATTCCTCAAGAGGAAAAGGCGAAAGAGGCCACCGACAGCGGAAGCTCAGCGTAACTTTGTCCCACGCGCAAAGGGAAAGAGCAGCCAAGACGGCGGTCGTGGAACCAAACGCTCCAACTCCAACCCCAAAGAAGAAGAAGAAGAAGAACAACGGCGCCGCGAACAGCACAATCAACGTGGCAACTGTGGCCGTAAACAGAGCCTCGTGAGCCGATTCCCAAGTCCTATTCCTTTAGGGACGACGAGATTCCGGTCTCTTCAAATATCTTGTCGAAAATAACAAGATCAAGCTCCCTTCGATTCGAATCAAGAGGAAGCAATGAGGACGAACGACCCAAAATATCATGCAGATCACAGGCAATTCATCACCCCACTAAATCCTCGCTTCACTTTAAGGATAAAATCCAAGCTTTAATTGACGTAGGAGTCATTACTATGAAGCCGTCCAAAGAGAAGAAGGTCGGAGCAAATGCGGTGTCCATAAGCTTTGGATCAGTGCCATTGACATGGTTTGAACCCAAACCAGTGGTCAAAGTCGCAATGAAGACGGTGAATGACGACCCACACAAGCAACGCCAGAAAGGACTTGTATCATATACAGCCCCAAATGGCGAAGTCCTGTGGATCCACCCAGACCTGCTTGAGGATGAGCAATGGGTAGCCTCTTCTTCATTGAAGAAAAAATCAAAGCGGAAGGGAAAGGCATGCCATGCTACTTCCGCAATTCTGGAGGGAGATGACGAACAGGTGGTAACATTCCAGCTGTCCGAAGGGGAACCTGAAGCCCACGCCACCAGGAGCGGACACGAGTACAAATACAAGTACCCGGAAGTCCCCGACCCTAATGCCAAGACGCTGTCAGAACTGGGGGTGCCAACGATTCCCCTCACTCGCGCCGAGAAAGCGCAACAGCAGGTGGCTGCCAAAGAAGCCACAGCGAAGCAGCCACAAGAAGTTCAGCTCCCGAAGCAGTCTCGGTTCAATCACCCGATTAGAAGAGACAAACCGGGAAGCTCCAACGCCCCATATCGCTTCGACGTTATGGCCCAATTGGCTAATATTCCCGCCAGAATCACTCTCTACGAGTTGCTGCGGTTGTCAAAAGAGACAAGAGAAGCTCTTCAAGAAGCCCTCACGATTCGTGAGGTCTTCCTCACCCGTGATTAGGCCGAGTCCGTAAGAGTCGGCCCAACAATGCAACCTTGCGGCTAAACACTTCCCTTGCATCACTTTTACAAAGGAGGATATGCAGACGAGGAATTCTAAGCACGATAGACCGCTATACTTCACCGTATATTGGCTCTAGTGAAGTTAACCGGATCCAAGTCGATCCGGTTCCACAGGAGCATCATGCCCCGCTACCATGTATCATCTTGGAATCCACGCGGTGAGCTGGCGTCCAGCGAACAGATGATCTCTGGATTTAACACTAGCGGTCTCTACCGGGTAAAATCTGGATAAAGTGCCAAATGGGGACTTAAAGTCCAAGTCACCGCTATGTGATTGACGCAGACTTCCTATAACTTATTGTTGGGTCGACCTTGGATCCACAGTAACGTTATAGTCCCGTCCACTCTTCATCAGTGTCTCAAATATGTAGACACGAATAATGAAGTCAAGACGGTGGTCGCGGATAAACAGCCGTTTAAGGGGATGGAGAATTATTTCACTGATTCTCTCCTCTACGGTAATGAGTCCGAAACTGAATCATCGGCCCAAGGCACGGACAGCGGTTGATACCGAAGCCGGGCTTGGTTATAGTGGTGGTTTTGTTTTAAATGACATTGTACCCTTGTAATCAATCTTGACGATGAAGAATCGTCAGATGAACATTGTAATTGGCAAATTGTCAATGAATCAATAAATGACGATTTAGAGTACCCTTTGTCTTTGAATGATGTGATGACAGGTTTATACAACGATCCAGAGTTGCACCTGCCAACTCGGTCATCTTGCTTTACACAAAAGCGCTCCGACTCCTTTGGGACAAAGACTCGCCATCCCACCTAAGATCGAAAGTATTGAAAAGACTTAGTTTATGGTAAAGGAAATGCAGTTCCAGCACCAAATCATTTCTTAGAAGAAGATGAAGATGACAATGGGCCTATCCTCCACACATTCAGATATAGTCCAGAAACACTGGGTATCATGAAGAGGTGGGGGTACGACTTGACACAAGGGGAAGGTCTATGTTTTGGGCGAGGTCCTCGAGTCCCTCCCAGAGCGGCATATGTCCCAAGAGGGAAGCCGGATAACTATTATGCATTTAGACGGGGATTGGGATACGAATCCTCTTCAGAAGATGAATGCTCATGGCTGATTGATAATAATCCACCCGATGAGGGGGACGGACATTCGTCTGATTCTTCGGCTTGGGATTCCGACACCAGCCTCGGAGAAGCCTTCAAGGCTTTGATGTCAAATATGGCTACGGTCGATCCTCGCCATCGCTGAGAGTGATGAAGACATGCCAACATGGGAAGACCCATGGATCCATCTTCGAGCGGTTTGGGGATAGATTCAAACAAAGAGAGCCCCCCACTAAGGACGAGGTAGTCCAGGTTAATATGGGTGATGAAGAGCATCCTAAGCTCATAAACATCAGCAATACTCTTCCCTCGGAAGAGAAGGAAGAGTTGATTGCCTTAATCAGGGAGTATATCGATGTATTCACCGAGCTACGAGGACATGCCAGACTCGACCCTAATGTGGCACACATCGCCTCAACATCAAGGTGGATGTCAAACCCGCAAGCAACAAAGAAGACGGTTTCGCCCACAAATATTGCAGCAATCGCTGACGAAGTGAAGAAACTCATAGAATCGGATTCATCAAGGAAATTCAACATCCGGATTGGGTGGCGAATATAGTCCCGTCACGAAGAAGAATGGCTCGATTAGGATGCGTATGGACTCTGAGAGATCGAGCGGCTGCTTGCCCAAAGTCGATCCGGTTCCACAGGAGCATCATGCCCCGCTACCATGTATCATCTTGAATCCTCGCAAGAGCGGCCAACAGTAATGTGATCTACGGATTTAACACTAGCGGTCTCTACCGGGTAAAATCTGGATAAAGTGCCAAATGGGGACTTAAAGTCCAAGTCACCGCTATGTGATTGACGCAGACTTCCTATAACTTATTGTTGGGTCGACCTTGGATCCACAAGAACGTTATAGTCCCGCCCACTCTTCATCGTCTCAAATATGTAGACACTAATAATGAAGTCAAGACGGTGGTCGCGATAAACAACCGCTTAAGGGGATGGAGAATTATTTCACCGATTCTCTCCTCTACGGTAATGAGTCCTAAATCAATCATCTACCAAGGCACGACAATGCTGATACCGGCCGGGCTTGGTTATAGTGGTGGTTTTGTTTTAAATGACATTGTACCCTTGTAATCAATCTTGACGATGAAGAATCGCCGATGAACATTGTAATTGGCAAATTGCCGATGAATCAATAAATGACGATTTAGAGTACCCTTTGTCTTTGAATGATGTGATGACAGGTTTATACAACGATCCAGAGTTGCACCTGCCAACTCGGTCATCTTGCTTTACACAAAAGCAGTTCCGAGACTCCTTTGGGACAAAGACTCGCCATCCCACCTAAGATCGAAGTATTGAAAAGACTTAGTTTATGGTAAAGGAAATGCAGCCCAGCCCAAATCATTTCTTAGAAGAAGATGAAGATGACAATGGCCTATCCTCCACACATTCAGATATAGTCCAGAAACACTGGGTATCATGAAGAGGTGGGGGTACGACTTGACACAAGGGGAAGGTCTATGTTTTGGGCGAGGTCCTCGAGTCCCTCCCAGAGCGGCATATGTCCCAAGAGGGAAGCCGGATAACTATTATGCATTTAGACGGGGATTGGGATACGAATCCTCTTCAGAAGATGAATGCTCATGGCTGATTGATAATAATCCACCCGATGAGGGGGACGGACATTCGTCTGATTCTTCGGCTTGGGATTCCGACACCAGCCTCGGAGAAGCCTTCAAGGCTTTGATGTCAAATATGGCTACGGTCGATCCTGCCACTGTTGAGAGTGATGAAGACATGCCAACATGGGAAGACCCATGGATCCATCAACTCAGAGAGCAGTTTGGGGATAGATTCGAACAAAGAGAGCCCCCCACTAAGGACGAGGTAGTCCAGGTTAATATGGGTGATGAAGAGCATCCTAAGCTCATAAACATCAGCAATACTCTTCCCTCGGAAGAGAAGGAAGAGTTGATTGCCTTAATCAGGGAGTATATCGATGTATTCGCCTGGAGCTACGAGGACATGCCAGGACTCGACCCTAATGTGGCGACACATCGCCTCAACATCAAGGTGGATGTCAAACCTGTCAAGCAACAGCAAAGACGGTTTCGTCCACAAATATTGCAGGCAATCGTTGACGAAGTGAAGAAACTCATAGAATCGGGATTCATCAAGGAAATTCAACATCCGGATTGGGTGGCGAATATAGTCCCGGTCACGAAGAAGAATGGCTCGATTAGGATCTGTGTCGACTACAGAGATCTGAACGCTGCTTGCCCAAAAGACGACTTCCCTCTTCCAATCACCGATGTCATAGTCGACAATACATGTGGATTTGAAAGAATGTCGTTCATGGATGGTTTCTCGGGTTACAATCAGATCAAGATGCACCCCGATGATGCCAAACACACAAAGATTCGAACGCCCATCGAATATATTGCTACACCATGCCGCTCGCCCGAAATGCCGACGCCACGCACTGAGCGATAATGAAAATTTTCCAGGACCATCTCCGGAAAACGGTCGAATGCTACGTCGACGACTTGGTCGTGAAAAGCCGTGACAAAGGAGATCACATCAAAGATCTTAGAATGGTATTCGAGCTCATGCGAACCCATCAGCTAAAAATGAATCCTGCCAAATCCTTCCTTGGGATGTCCAGTGGCAAGTTCCTCGGCTTTGTCGTCACTGATAAGGGCATCCACGTCGATCCTGACAAAGTGAAGGCGATCCAAGAGTTGCAACCCCCGAGAAATCTGAGAGAACTCAGGGGATTACAAGGGCGATTGGCGTACATCCGACGGTTTATATCAAACCTGTCTGGGAAGTGCCAACCGTTCTCCAAGTTGAACAAGAAGGGCGTGTCATTTATTTGGGACGACGCCTGCCAGAAGGCATTCGAAGAGATCAAATCGTATCTCGCTAAACCTCCCCGTTTTGTTGCACCGCTGTCCGAAAATCGATTCGATCTACGCCAAGGCAACGGATCACTCGTTAAGCGCCTTTTCGGCGGGATGATGATGGCGGTCCGCGAGCAGTGATGTATTACGGAGAACATTAGTGGTGAGTCTCGATATCCAATGGTCGAAGCGGTGCCTTGCATTAGTGTTCGCAATTCGTAAAATGCGGCACTATTTAGTCGGACGGGCGATTTATGTTATCTCTAACGAACCGGTCCGAATATTTATGACCCAGCCGGCCTCAATGAGTTGGCGTTTGGCGAAATGGGCCTTGCTCTTGTCCCAATATGACTTGCACTTCAAACAGCAAAAGTCGGTCAAAGGACAAGCGATTTGCGATCTCTTGGCTGCCAACCCGACAACGGACGCAGTTGAACTATATGACGATCTTCCTGATGAAGTCCACGAAGTCAACACTACATCGCACCAACAAATATGGCGACTGTACTTTGACGGAGCTTCTCGAGCTACCAACGTGGCAAGTGCCCCCGGATGTTCTAAAATCTCCGCTGGAGTCGAATTGTCTTGATTTCCCCGGGGAATCATGTCATGCCCCGTGCTTATTCACTCACTGAACCTTGCTCTAATAACGTAGCCGAATACAATGCGCTACTTATTGGACTTAGTTTCGCCAAGGAGCTGGGGGTCGAGTATCTCGAAGCGTACGGCGATTCGCAATTGATAGTCAAGCAGATCCGTGGAGACTATGAAGTTAGAAATCCCGGTTTGGTCCCCTATCATCAGATAGCTGTTGAAATGGCGCACTCGCTCAAGAATTCTTCATCGAATATATCAGCGCCTCAAAACTACAGCGGATGCCTTGCGGCGTTAGGCGTGTCATTAGCACAACCTTAGAACCGAGCGCTAGTTACGGTCGGGACTCATCGACTTTTGTACCGATATATGATGAGGTACAAGAAGACAAAGGATAGTTACCAAAGAGGTACATGCAACCCAAACCAAATTGGAGCCCCGAGATTGGCTTTCCTATCATCGACTACGCCTTGCCCCGTTTTGTTGCACCGCTGTCCGAAAATCGATTCGATCTACGCCAAGGCAACGGATCACTCGTTGCTTTACCGAAAGCAGATGATGATGGCGGTCACGAACAGCAGATGTATTACCCGAGCCGAACATTAGTCGGCTACCGAAGTCTCGATATCCAATGGTCGAAGCAAAGGTTTGCATTAGTGTTCGCATTCGTAAAATGCGCACTATTTAGCCGGATGCACGATTTATGTTATCTCTAACGTAAATCCGGTCCGAATATTTATGACCCAGCCAGCCTCAATGAGTTGGCGTTTGGCGAAATGGGCCTTGCTCTTGTCCCAATATGACTTGCACTTCAAACAACAAAAGTCGGTCAAAGGACAAGCGATTTGCGATCTCTTGGCTGCCAACCCGACAACGGACGCAGTTGAACTATATGACGATCTTCCTGATGAAGTCCACGAAGTCAACACTACATCGCACCAACAAATATGGCGACTGTACTTTGACGGAGCTTCTCGAGCTACCAACGTGGCAAGTGCCCCCGGATGTTCTAAAATCTCCGCTGGAGTCGAATTGTCTTGATTTCCCCGGGGAATCATGTCATGCCCCGTGCTTATTCACTCACTGAACCTTGCTCTAATAATGTAGCCGAATACAATGCGCTACTTATTGGACTTAGTTTCGCCAAGGAGCTGGGGGTCGAGTATCTCGAAGCGTACGGCGATTCGCAATTGATAGTCAAGCAGATCCGTGGAGACTATGAAGTTAGAAATCCCGATTTGGTCCCCTATCATCAGATAGCTGTTGAAATGGCAGACTCGTTCGAAGAATTCTTCATCGAATATATCCCGCCCAAAACGCTTTACGCTGATGCACCGGGCGGCGTATCGTGGTCATTAGCACAACCTTCCGAGACCGAAAATTAGTTACGCCAGACTCATCGCTTTTGTACCGATATATGATGAGGTACAAGAAGACAAAGGGATAGTTACCAAAGAGGTACATGCAACCCAAACCAAATTGGAGCCCCGAGATTGGCGCTTTCCTATCATCGACTACGTCTTGCACGGTATTCTGTCGGAAGACGTGAAGGAGAGAGAGTCAATCCGGCGAAGAGCTCCAAGATTCTTCTACGATACGGAGACCCGGATGTTATATCGCCGGGGGTACGATGGTCTTTTACTCCGATGCCTTTCAAACAAAGAGGCAGAAGAGGTCCTTCGGGAAGCACATGAAGGTGAATGCGGCGCGCACCAGCCTGGTCCCAAACTCTACGATCGAATCAGGAGAATGGGTTACTTTTGGCCAACAATGATTAACGACGCAATCGCATACGCTCGGAGATGCCACGCATGTCAAATTCACGCGAATTATATGCATCACCTCCGAGCAACCGTGATCCTTCGCCACATCCTCGCCATTGGAGACATGGGGAATGGACGTTGTAGGTCCCATTTTTCCTCCGCTACCAAAGGCGATCGGTTTATTCTAGCGATCACCGACTACTTCTCCAAGTGGGTCAAGCAATCCCGCTAAAAGAAGTAAAGGCGATACCGTCATTAAATTTATCAAACACCATGTCATCTACCGATACGGTGTTCCAAGACGGATCGTGCATGACAACGGTCCCCAATTCATCGCAATTCCTTCATCGTTTTATGAAATTCAAAATACAAGACGCCTCGTCAAATTTTATAATCCGCAAAGAAATGGATTAGCCGAGGCGCTCAACAAGACGATTATCAAGATTTTGTCGGTTTGTGAAGAATAACAAGCTTAGACCGACGATAAACTCGAGAAGCACTCGGGCATATCACACAACCGACGCATCCCAACCGAGAGACCCCGATTCTCTCGGCTCACGGTACGGAAACGCTTCTCCCATTGGAAATTCAGATTCCGTCACTCCGCATCGCTCTTGCAACGGAGATGATGATTGAAGAACAACATCAGAAACGTCTCGAAGAGCTCGAGATGTTGGATGAAAAGCGCCTGAAAGCTCAATAGTGCATTGAGTTCTACCAAGCTAGGATATCGAGAGCTTTCAACAAGAAAGTACGACAACGGAGTTTTAAAGAAGGAGATTTGGTCCTCGCTGCTCGACGATCAATAATCCTCACTTCCAAGAAGAAAGGTAAATTCGAACCTAAATGGGAGGGCCCGTTTGTAATAGAAACGGTCTACTCTAATGGTGCTTATCGCCTAATTACCCAAAATGGCGACCGGCAATTAATGCCGATAAATGGGAAGTTCCTGAAGAAATACTACCCTTAGTATCTTCAGGATAACCCGTTTCAACGGGAAGTTCCTCGTGGGAGGTTTCATCCACTTTCCTTGAGGATAACCCTAGATTTGTCCTCCATCATAATTTCCCCCACCGATCAAATTCCTTGACGATAGGTCTACAAATTTTCTGGTACATTACCAAAATCCCCTCTTGATTCCTTCTATGGACAAGAGGTCCACTCAAAGTCCCTTTCACGCCGGAGATAGAATATAAAATTCTTCCTCTCCAAGCGTAAAATCCTTTTCGTGACAAACGGAAGGGTTCTATCCATCCTTTTCCTGTAGCTACCGACCGGTTGCATAGGCCGGATTTTCGCACTGTGTTGTCCGCCTCAAGGTCACCTCGGGTCTCTTCGTTCTTGGAGTGGAGATCCCACTCTTAGTTCCATCTCTCTCCTAGGTAGCTCGACCGGTGTATAAGGCCGATTTTCGCACTGTGTTGTCCGCCTGAAGGTCACCTCGAGTCTCTTCGGTTCTCGGAGTGGAGATCCCACTCTTAGTTCCATCTCTCTAGGTAGCGCCGGTGAAGGTATCTTGTAGGGATTTTCAGACCAGGTTGTCCTTTGAAGGTCACGAGTCTCTTCGGTTCTCTGAGTGGAGATCCCACTCTTAGTTCCATCTCTCTCCTAGGTAGCCGACCGAAGGTATGCGCCGGATTTTCGCACTGTGTTGTCCACCAAGGTCACCTCGAGTCTGCTTCTGAGTGGAGATCCCACTCTTAGTTCCATCTCTCTCCTAGGTAGCCGACCGAAGGTATGCGCCGGATTTTCGCACTGTGTTGTCCGCCTCAAGGTCACCTCGAGTCTCTTCGGTTCTTGGAGTGGAGATCCCACTCTAGTTCCATCTCTCCTAGGTAGCCGATCAAGGTATAAGCCGGGATTTTCGCACTGTGTTGTCCACCAAGGTCACCGAGTCTTTTCGATTCCTACAAAGAAGCCCCGCTATTGGTTTCATTCTCGAGAAATAGAACATAAAGTTCCTCCTCTCTCACCAATTTAATCCTATCAATCAAAACTTCTTAATCCAAGATTCTTCTTGGGGTATTTTATCCCGGCCTAAGAAGGGATAAAGCCAACTTCACACGCCAAGGTCGATTTAGTCTTTTTCCGATTGAAGAAGACACTAGAGTTTGATTCTGGGGTATTTTATCCCAAGCCTAAGAAGGATAAAGCCAACGCTTCACACGCTGCTCGGCTTAGTCTTTCTCCCATTGAAGAAGACACCGAGTTTGATTCGGGAATTTGATCCCAATCCTAAGTGGATAGCCGACGCCTAACACGCCGCCGGGTTAGTCTTCCCGTGAAAAGACAAGCCTACGTGATTCAACATCGTAGCATTAAGTCTAAGAGAGTTTCATTCTTTTAGCACAACGCTGTGTGTAGAACGGATTTAGATAATCTACATGCTAGCCCAACTCAAACGGTAGTTGGTAAAGGCTCATCAAACCCGCTGAGGGTCGGGTTCAATAACCCTAAAGCCGACGCGCACGCTGGCCCGGCTAGTCTTTTTCCGATTGAAGAAGACACCAGAGTTTGATTCTGGGGTATTTTATCCCGAAGCCTAAGAAGGGATAAAGCCAACGCCTCACACGCGTTGCCGATTTAGTCTTTTTCCGATTGAAGAAGACACCAGAGTTTGATTCTGGGGTATTTTATCCCGGCCTAAGAAGGGATGAGTCTACGGTAATACGCTGCTCGGGTGGTCTCTTGCCCGGAAACGCTTCTCCCATTGAAATTCAGATTCACACCGCATCGCCTTCAACGAGATGACGATTGAAGAACAACATCGTAAACGCCTCAAGAGCTCGAGATGTTGGATGAAAAGCTACCAAAGCTCAATAGTGCATTGAGTTCTACCAAGCTAGGATGTCGAGCTTTCAACAAGAAAGTACGACAACGGAGTTTTAAAGAAGGAGATTTGGTCCTCGCCGCCGACGATCAATAATCCTCACTTCCAAGAAGAAAGGTAAATTAACCTAATGGGAGGGCCCGCTTGTAATAGAAACGGCCTACTTAATGGTGCTTATCGCCTAATTACCAAAATGGCACCTAATTAATGCCGATAATGGGAAGTTCCCAAGAAATACTACCCTTAGTATCTTCGTGATAACCCGCTTCAACGGAAGTTCCTCGTGGGAGGTTTCATCCACTTTCCTTGAGGATAACCCTAGATTTGTCCTCCATCATAATTTCCACCGATCAAATTCCTTGACATAGGTCTACAAATTTTCGTACATTACCAAAATCCCTCTTGATTCCTTCTATGAACAAGAGGTCCACTCAAGTCCCTTTCACGGGAGATAGAATATAAAATTCTTCCTCCAAGCCGTAAAATCCTTTTCGGGACAAACGGAAGGGTTCTATCCATCCCTTTTTCCAGTAGCATCGGTTGCATATACGGATTTTCGCATCTGTGTTGTCCTCAAGGTCACCTCGAGTCTCTTCGGTTCTTGGAGTGGAGATCCCACTCTTAGTTCCATCTCTTCCTAGGTAGCCGACTGAAGGTATGCGCCGATTTTCGCACTGTGTTGTCCACCAAGGTCACCTCGAGTCTCTTCGGTTCGGAGTGGAGATCCCACTCTTAGTTCCATCTCTCCTAGGTAGCCGACCGAAGGTATGCGCTGGGATTTTCGCACTGTGTTGTCCGCCTCAAGGTCACCTCGAGTCTCTTCGGTTCTTGGAGTGGAGATCCCACTCTTAGTTCCATCTCTTCCTAGGTAGCCGACCAAGGTATAAGGCCGATTTTCGCACTGTGTTGTCCACCAAGGTCACCTCGAGTCTCTTCGGTTCGGAGTGGAGATCCCACTCTTAGTTCCATCTCTCCTAGGTAGCCGACTGAAGGTATGCGCTGGGATTTTCGCACTGTGTTGTCCACCAAGGTCACCTCGAAGTCTCTTTCGGTTCTTGGAGTGGAGATCCCACTCTTAGTTCCATCTCTTCCTAGGTAGCCGACTGAAGGTATGCGCCGATTTTCGCACTGTGTTGTCCACCAAGGTCACCTCGAGTCTTTTCGATTCCTACAAAGAGTTCCCCTTATTGGTTTCATTCTGAGAAATAGAACATAAAGTTCCTCCTCTCTCACCAATTTAATCCTATCAATCAAAACTTCTTAATCCAAGATTCTTCTTGGGGTATTTTATCCGAAGCCTAGAAGGATGGCAAGCCTTCTCTACTTGCGTTCTTGATTTAGTCTTTTTCCGATTGAAGAAGACACTAGAGTTTGATTCGGGGTATTTTATCCCAAGCCTAAGAAGGGATAAAGCCAACGCCACACGCTGCTGTCGGGCTTAGTCTTTCTCCGATTGAAGAAGACACTGAGTTTGATTCTCGGGAATTTGATCCCTAATCCTAAGTGGATAGCCGACGCTTAACACGCTCGCCGGGTTAGTCTTCCCGCGAAAAGACGGCCTACGTATTCAACATCGTAGCATTAAGTCTAAGAGAGTTTCATTCTTTTAGCACAACGCTGTGTGTAGAACGGATTTAGATAATCTACATGCTAGCCCAACTCAAACGGTAGTTGGTAAAGGCTCATCAAACCCGCTGAGGGTCGGGGTGGCTAATAACCCTAAAGCCGACGCCTAGCACGCCGCCGTTTAGTCTTTTTCCGATTGAAGAAGACACCGTGAGTTTGATTCGGGGTATTTTATCCCAAGCCTAAGAAGGGATAAAGCCAACGCCACACGCTGTTGCCTGGCTTAGTCTTTTTCCGATTGAAGAAGACACCGAGTTTGATTCGGGGTATTTTATCCCCGGCCTAAGAAGGGATGAGTCTACGGTAATACGCTGTCGGGTGGTCTCTTGCCCGTAAAAGAGTATCGAGCCTATGTATTCAATTCATAGCAACAAGTCTAGAAGAGTTTCATTCTTTTAGCACAACGTCACGTGCGGAACGGATTCAGATAATCTGCACGCTAGCCCAATTCAAACGGTAGTTGGTAAAGGCTAATCAAACCCATTGATGGCTGAGGGTTTGCCAAAAATCCTATAAGTATTATGGTTAATTATTTCTGACGAAGTGAAAGAATCATAATAAACAATGAAGGGAATAAATCTTATTCGTTGAATTAAACATAGATGAAGCTACAACTGTTTAAACATCAAGTCTATGATAAAAGATTTGTTGTTCAAGCTGAGACACTTCACCATTGTAAGCCCGGTGGAGTTCTTCCCGCAGCCTTAGCCTCAAGGACGCCATCGGTATTCGTTCAGAAGTCGCTTCTTCCGCCTCACCAGCCGCTTCGACAGCTCGAAGTTCCCTAGATGCGACGGCGAGCTTTTCCTTGTTAGCCTTAGCCACCCAAACCGCCATCTTGTCTTCCTAAGATGGAGCTCTCCCCGAGCAATATTATCCTCTTCGCGACTCGCCACAATACCACCGATATGGTTTAGGGAAGAATATGTTTCAAAGAATAACAATTCGAAATGATCGGCGGCTCTCTTCAGATCCGACCTCGAGCCCAAGAAAACACGAGCATCGCGCCATGCCTCTAAATGCGCAGCTTCCGGGAAAGCAGCCTATGTATGAGGAAGCCCCACTGCCCGCAGTTTGCAGCCTCTCGGCTTTCCGTGATGGGCGAGGTCATCAACAATGGCCCGCCACTGGATAACCCATATCCCGTATCAAGGTCATCCGGATCAAGCAAGGGTCTGAATCGATGAAGAGAAAGCCCGCCATGAAGGACCTTTTCGATCACCGTGTTCACCAAAGAAAAGAATGAGCGTACTTCCAAACAGATAATAAGATGGGATGGATCTTCATCCAAAGATCAACGCCTCGCCAGTCATGGAGTCGATTTTCGTGAGGCTAGTGAGTCTACCGTAGGCGACTTATCAGCCGATGTGTCATTAACCTAGCCGAAGCCCTCAAGTTGTGCTCATCTATCTCAACGGTCGCTGTGGTAGCTGATTCCGAAAGCGGCGGAAAGAGGAGTCCCTGCCACTACACAAAGGGAACGTCTCAGCCTCTTTTAATTATAGTGGTATTGGCCAAACGGCTGGTCCTATAATTAATCGAAGAGAAAATTCATACGTTCTTCAGGGATGGTAGCTTCAGGTAAATCTTCACCAAATGCATCGCCATCCCGGTGACCGCGCGTAGTAAAGTCATCCATGGAAGTATTGCCGATAAACCAAATTTCCACGAAATCTTCCATTGAGAAGTCCGAAAAGAAGGCATTAGGAAAACTTAATGCAACTAAGAGTTGACGAACAATAGGTAAAGCTACTTACCTCCTACAAGGGGTTAGCTTGCCTAGTCTCGGTTTGTGCATTTGTCTCCGCAATCTCTAAAAGAGTAAAAAGCTAAGAGGCAATTAGTGGGGTACGACTCGAAGTCGCTCAATTCCTCGTGATTCGCCATCCGTAAGAGGAATTATCGATGTTAGATGTACTGGTTCACCGAATCAGTCCTACATCGACCTCCTCCGCCATAGCCCCATACATTTGTTAAGTAAAACTTGGCTCAAAGATGAGCGTAACCGGGCTCAATTGTGGTGAGGAAAATCAAAGCCGTAATCATAATTCTAAAACCCTCAGATGCAAACCGAGAAATGTTAGTCTCCAAAAGCCTAAAATTTCGTGTTACATCACTAATTGTTACCTCCGCCGACCGATCATCACGGTCAAGTCTATATCAAAGGACCTAAGATTCACGCTAGACTTATGGGCTAACCTCTTTCGCTTAACCCTCGAGAAGGTCGAAATTCTTCTTCTTCGATTTTCCCGAAAATTCAGCTTGAATGAGGAATCCCATAGAAAGGATGAGAAAACTAAGGGGAAAAGAGAGAGTACCGAGGTTCGCAGCCCGCTTGGTCCTCTTCTAAAGTCCCGGCCAGAGTCGCGGAACTCCTACCCCAATTGGTGGATGATCAAGGCGGCCTTCCGAACTTGAGCGGCATCCGGGATGTCTCGAGTGTCGCCAAGAACGATGCTTCGCCACCAAGTTCCCGAGATAGCCCTCATAGGGACCGCTCGCTAGCTAATAATAACCAACCGCAATGAAGGAATATCGACTACCTGATCCGTCCGGAGCTCGAGATCAATCTAGCACCCGACATCCCATGACGCCCACAACCATGCTCAAGGCCATCCACAAGTCCACCACGAAGTTCGAGCGTCGGTTCGGGTTCCCAACATAAAGTTGGTCGAACCGAATCGGGCGAAAGCAAAACGACAGGAAAATAAGGCTCAATGAAGCATTCCTCCTTTACTCTGAAGTGAAATACCTCGCCTCGATGTTCACTAGCCGCTTGAAATAGCCAATGTCAAGTGAAGTCCTGCGGTCTTCTGCACCTCCTCGCCGACCAAGGACTCACCATATTGACCGTAGAATCGAGGAAAACATCCGAAAAGATCCACCCTTTATGAATCTCGATCCGCTTTCTTGATCTCGAAAGCCACGCCCCTTCCATCCGCAATCCTCTACCAACCGCAAGAAAGGAGTAGGCTAATGGAACCCGTGTCGACATCATGTCGGGTGATGAAGGACCACCGTGCCATCAAATAGGTATATGGGAGCTCTACCCGACGGAAGGGATACGTGATGATGGCTCGCCCTTTCTCCGAGTAAACGCCGAACTATATGCCGCAATCCACGGCGAATATTGGCCACCATCACCGAAGGAGAGAGAGTTCCTTCTGTGGGCAAGCCGAATCAGCAGGTAAAGGACCTCCAAAGGTAAAGCATCATCGATTGATATGGAACCACACATTTCTTTAGCCGATTGCAAGATAGCCGCTAGAAGAGTGGTCACCGATAGCTTCACCGCATGCCACGTAAAGGTTGCAAACTTGGTCCCTGGGGAAAGCCATCTTTGGCATAGCTGAGTGTATAGGAGTTAGCCTCGGACCTCTCGATCAGTTCATTAACCTTCGAAGGAGTGAGCGGTGACAGTTCACATATTTCCTCGCCAGATTTGTCCTCCAAATGCTGGAACAAGTAATCAAGAACCGCTCGCATCACTTGCAATTTCCTTTTGGCGCCAAGGTTGATTGGGCGAGCTATATAATAATGACAAGTGAGATCCCATAAAGTCTTATAGATTGAGCGTGTGTTCCTTGACGGGCTCGGTTCACGATTGGAGGAAGTACTCCTGATATAGCATCTTCCCCATGGGTAGACCTGAAATACGGTACATCTCATGTAAAGCCAGCCCCAACTCGCCGTGTTTAGTGAAAAACGATTCGAATCTGGATTATAAAGGTCGAATAAGGTGAAGAAATGGTTGGCACTGATTGGAAGGCCATACATGGTGGCACGAATCGGCGAATGAGCGCATAAACCGCGAAGTTCTCCATCCCATCGGTTGAGGGCGTAGTTGGTTAGGTGACCCCCGGTGCTTACTTGGCAGTGAACCCGGTAGAAGAATCTATGGTGGGCGGCGGCATCTCGCCCCAATTTAGCGAGGTGATTCTTCAAAGTCGGCGAGGAACAAAAAGCTCATCACGGGCGGTGTGTCCAACCCATCCGGGGCGAAGTAGATGATCACGATTCTGTTGGAACACGGAACGGTGGCTGGGGTAATAAACCCGCAATGAATATGATCATGCTCGGTCGACGCCATGACATACGCTGCGGTCACAAAGATGGCATCCGAGATCGGTCAATGAGAGCCGACGAGGTATCCGGGAATATACAAAGGACCTCCATCATCTCGCTCAACCACCGCCACTCGATAAAAGTCAGACCGATCCTTAACCGAAGTCACCAACGTGATAATCTATTTTTCGCAGCGTTCGCGGAGCCGTATCTTTACAAGTGGCGACGGTGACCAATAATCGGAGAATGCGGAACTCCCCTCAACTATACCAATCGCCCACCGATGTACCGGTGCAAATCGAGGCGAGATAAAAATCGCGATCGCCACACGCGGAATAATATTCACTATGGCGCCCCAACCGCTGCGAAGTCGAAAAGCTCCCGATGAATAATCAACTGAAATCGAAAATATTCGCTTAGTAAAAGGCGCGAATTCATCTTACATAGATTGAGTCATTTACCTTATAACGGTATGACGATTTCATCCAGATCGAAAACGGAGAACGATAAATATAGTCAGCGTAAACAAAGCGGCAATATATTCCATTCTACGAGCAAGGGTACAAGATGAAATCGCCCCGCTAAAAATATCGAGACGGTGATGACCAAGCAAAACTAATCGGAAGCCGCCGGTCCCCACAAAGGAGGATTTCGCTCTTCCCAATCGCTTCACAAAGGAGAACGGCTGGGTCATAACGAAAGTGTACACACCAAGGCCGGTCCCCACAAAGGAGGATTTCGCTCTTCCCAATCGCCACAAAGGAGAGCCAAGCGGGATACAACGATATATGTATCGAATATGATAATGCCGGGCGATCACCGAAAGAAGGAGGCGGTGTTCACGCCGCAGCGAAGTTGATCGACCCTTGAGCATGAGATCTTTGGCGATTTACATCGAAACCGCAAAAGAAAACGAATGAAGTCGATATGCCGCTGAAAATCAACAAAAGGCTTCAAAGAAGACCAAGAGTCCGCGATTAGTGCAACAAACAAAGACACCGACGGCTAAGCGCTGGCCAGCTGCCCTGTACTTCAGTCGCTTGAAGCCGCGAACTGCGCCAGCGCTTCAGCCATACCAAGCCGCCGGGCGTCTGAAGTCAGGCTTCAGCTGGCTGCCGCATGCGACTCCAAACAGAATTGGTGGCGCCTGTGCCGCTTCGTGCATCAGCGGCTGCCGCTTCGTGCTTGTCAGCCGTCTGTCGTCACGGGCTGCCGCCTCGATAACTGCCGCCGTCGACATCGTTCTCCCGCCTTGCTGATTGTGCACTTGTTTATGCACAAAACAAAACCAAAAAAAAGAGAGAAAGAAGAAGAACAAGAAAAGACGCCGAAAACACTCGTGCATGTACCTCGTTGTTTGAGAGAGATGAGACGGGCGAGACGAGATGAAAACAAGAGAAAAAGAGCAAGAGGGGCGGCGCCTAGGTCGAGGCAAAGGAGGATCAGGGTATTTATAACAACTCCTAATGGGCCCAAATCAATTCCATTAGGACTCTAATCAGCCCCTAATTAGGAGTCCTAATTGAACCTTATCCGAGGTCAAAATAGTGCCAAATCAAACCGTTGATTGACTCCTACCCTCCGCCAAATTTGGAAAGATTTTGAAGATTTATTCGCAGATAACACTCGAAGGCCCCATCGCCTTCGCATCAACGCTGTCGCCTAATCTTACTCCAATCAGAATACGAGTATAAACCGCTTCCTAATTTGTCGAAGTTCCTAAGAATATTCTCACAAGAAATATTCTTAGGATAACTCGATCGTATGGATTGCATCGGCCGATCAGCATCGCCTAATCCTACTCCAACTAGGATTACGAGTATAAACCGCTTCCTAATTTGTCGAGAAGTTCCCTAAGAATATTCTCACAAGAAATATTCTTAGGATAACTCGATCGTAAGGATTGCACCGACGAAATCAACGCCTAATCCTACTCCAACTAGGATTAAGAGTATAAACCGCTTCCTAATTTGTCGAAGTTCCTAAGAATATTCTCACAAGAAATATTCTTAGGATAACTCGATCGTAAGGATTGCACCGACGCTCAAACTAATCTTACTCCAATCAGGAATACGAGTATAAACTGTTTCCAAATTTTCAACGAGGAGTTTCTGGAGGATAAACCCATATTCTTAAGGATAACTCGATAACCCTTAATTTCCTCCCACCATAATATCCAAGAGAGGAACAACCTGACGAGGCATGTAAGTCATGTTGACACCGAACAACGTGTCCAGTCCCGAAGAAACTTCTCCCACTGTGGATAATCATATCCCAACAACGGTCAAAGCGTCGCACTCGCCGACTGAAGGCTAGGACGATGGTTGAAAGCCAAATGGTCTCCTGTTTCAATAAGGAATCCTCGGAGGATATCTCCGTGAGAAGATTAGTCCTCCCGCTGTGGTTAAACCAACAACACACGTGATGATGGAAGAATTAGCCGATTGAGGGTTATGAAATTCCAGCCAACGTGTCGCCAACAAGGAGTTCGCCGACATACGGAGAAGTCCAAAAGTCTGATGGTTAGTCAAACAACAACCAACCGACACGAGTTACAAACAAAACTCACCCACCAGCTTCGAATCAAGATTTTAACAAGCGTCGACAATAAATGCAAAGACTGCGGATCTTATCGTAAATCCTACAAAGAACCGGATGGTCCGGAAGAATCAAGACTTGAAGCTAACTTTGGGACTCTCTCACACGAAGGCCGGAACTATCATGTCCAAAGTATTCCGTGCTCGCTATAAAAGAACGAGACTAAAACACTTTGGAGGGTATCTGTGGCGTTGAAAAATACTTACAAGATCCCGAAACCAACTCGTGGACGGGAGTCGCGAATGACAACCCATCGAATGATAATGGACGTCAATCGCTAAGACGCCAACCCGACGGCAAACCCATTGCCACAAGCACGGCTTAAACCGGACTTGAGCAGACGATCGGATTTCGTGACCGCTGAACCGAACGAACCAAGAATTAGTCCCTAATCAAATACGCATGCAACCCAAGCCCGAGACCGAGAAAAATGGAAAACGACGAAAACGGCGAGAGCGCACGACTCGGCCAACTTGTGGTAGAGCCACCTACCAACTTGGCCGAGGCACCTCGCCAGTGGCCGAGGTGGCTCGCCACCATGGCCGAAAGCACCACCCCCGATTTGTATAAATAGGGGGTCTTCTAGAGCCGCATCGGGGATTTTGCCGAGTTCGGGGATTTTGGAGAGCTTGGACTTCACCGAGTTTGGATTTTCCGAGAGAACCCTCGCGAGATCTACGAGCCGCTGACGATAGTTCCGGAAACGGGCGAGCACAAGTTCGGCCCACGCCGATATTCAATCGCAGGTGTTTAACTCGGTCGGCTACACATCGCGCGTGGATTTCTCCTAGTAGATCTCACCCGCCCGCCATCCTCTCCTTCGTGAGTGTGATCCCCGAAGGCGATCCTCTCCTTCGTGAGTGTGATCCCCTTAGGCGCTTCGTTTCCTTCGTGAAACGAGCCCCTTCACATTTGTAGTTCCAGAACCCGGGTTTCTACCCGGATCGGAATTGCGCGGTGGTCCACGGACGATTCAAGTCCCCGGCATAGGCAAAGAACCCACGCAAGCGAGGATCCCGATATAACAGAGATCCGAGCGTTTGTTCATACAGGAAAAAGTTGTAATTTTCGTTTCTTTTGAATTTTGTTGTAGGCCCAAGAAGCTGTAAGCAAGTTCAATGACAATGAATAAAAAACCGACTTTTACCGCGAACAATATTGTCACAATGCACAGAGATTGCAGGAATAGGCTTGCTGATCATGGGCAACTCGGACATAAGTCCCTTAAGCCATTCAGCTTCTAAACCGGTGGTATCCAAAGCACAAAGCTCTGCCTCAAAAGTAGACCTAGATAAAATGGTCTGTTTGACAGATTTCTAGGCGACTGCACCACCATCTAAGATAAATACATACCCAGTATAACCATTGCTACCTGAACCCATAGCAATCCAGCTAGCATCACTGTACCCCTCCAGAATGGGAGGGAATCTAGCATAATGCAGCGCAAGGGAAATAGTTCCCTTCAGATACCGAAGTATCCTATCCAAAGCCTCCTAATGAGTCCTATTTGGATAGCTAGTGTATCTACTTAATTTAGAAACCGAGTATGAAATATCCGGTATCGTGGAATTTGCAAGATATATCAAGCTTTCAATAATCTGAGAATATCTCAATTGAGATATAGAGACCCCACTTACATTCTTGTAAAGAGTTACTAAAGGATTATATGGAGTTTTGATGGGTTTGCAATTGTTATAGCCAAATTTCTTAATAATCTTCTCAACATAGTGAGATTGAGAAATTGCTATGCCCTCGGCTGATCTAATCAATTTTAGGCCAAGAATCACGTCAGCGAATCCCATGTCCTTCATATCAAACTTACTAATCAGAATGACTTAGTCTCATTGATTATCCTAATGTTTGATCCAAACATGTAAGTGTCGGAATGCCCGACGTGCATATTTTGTGAACAAAATTCAAAGTAGTTGTTCGCGGGGAAAGTTGGTTCCTTGATTTTCATTGCCGATGAATTCATTACACCTTTATGAGTTTACAAACGAATTCAAAAATAAAAAGATCGCCTTTTTATAAGGCTGATTATAACGAAAATCAAATAAAGATTATAACTTTATCTCCCTAAACAAACGCTGATCCGCTTATCGCCTCGCCATGCTGTTCTCTGCGTTGTGGACTTTTTCCGTCCATGGACTGCCGTGTGATCATGATCCGAAGAAAGATCTACATGGTAGAAAGGGGTTATTTCACGAAGGAAATAATAACTTAAGCGAATGAAATCGACTAAGCGAGATCAAAGCTCTTCTCGAGATCAAAACAAAGTTTAATCTCAAGGAAACACGTGTAGATCTGAGATCCGATCTCTCAAACTTTTTTTCTAAGGGGATTATCTCACGAAGGAGGATAATAGCCCTGGAGATTATCTCACAAAGGAGGATAATAGTCCTGTAGAGTTCGCCGAGATCTGGATCTGGTGTCGAAAAAGATTAGTCGTCGCTCCCAAGTTTAGATCTGAGGTGAGAAGGCAATTTAGCAGAGCTTCGACTTCTCTAAAATTTTTAGATCCTCTCAAATGAGACCCCCACCTCTTATTTATAGGATTGGAAAGCGGATGCGGTCGAATCGGGCCCAAAGGCCCAAGACCTAGGTCTCTGGCTATGGCTTTGTGCCCTTCGGCCGAGATTTTGGTGTCTCGGCCGCCGAGACACCACTTGGTGTCTCTACCGACCGAGACACCACTTGGTGTCTCTACCGACCGAGACATTTCAGGTCTCTCGCCATGGCCGGTGACACTATTTAGTGTTTGATTCACCGACACCATTTGGTGTCTCGGTTTCGCCGAAGTTTCGCGCGGACTTTTCTCCGCCTCTTTCGTCCGGGGTTGATTCGCTTTGCTTTCGAGCTTGATTTGATTCGACCTGCTGGATTTATTCCATCGCTTGCACGCGATTCGCCGCTTTGTCGGTTTAGGCGTTTACGTCGACTTCGGTTTATTGACTTGACGCTTCATCGACTCACTTTATGTGTTTCGTCGTCACTTATCGCTATTGGTCGGATAGCTCTTCGCTTGTCAACTCATTATCACGAGCTAGGCTCGGGGACTTATAGGCAATTTTCGACGCCTACAGTAGTGCTAGTATCCATCAAAGGAGAAATAATATTTGGGTAGATTAATCTCTTCTTGACCAAGCCGTATCACCAATCTCAAGGAGAGTAGAGCAATCCCTAAATATTTACTCATTAGATACATATTAGTATCACTTTGTTTATTAAAAAAAATTGTGAGGTGCATGCTTCCAGAAATTTATTTTTTCCTGTTAATTACTCTTATTAAAAGAAACCCTTGATTAGTAGAAAGCAAAGAATTAAATAGACATCAGAAGTCAGATATAGAGAGATATTAATTTTATTATCTTTCTAATATATTACAAAACTTAGGAGAAAGAATATAGGATCTTGGGTCTCCAGACAATGTTGTGGAGCCCTCCTCACTTTCAAAATAAAAATACAGAGGACCTTGTCGTTGCTGTTTTAG
This sequence comes from Asparagus setaceus, assembly GCA_012295165.1. Lineage (NCBI taxonomy): Eukaryota > Viridiplantae > Streptophyta > Magnoliopsida > Asparagales > Asparagaceae > Asparagus > Asparagus setaceus. The sequence goes on along the minus strand of CM022705.1, from coordinate 57,316,850 downwards.
ACTCCAAGTTTCTCTTTCTTTTCAATCTCTCAGCCTTTTCTCTCTCTTTTCTATCGTTCTTTGTTGTTTTTGTTGTCTCCTTTCAAATGACAAATGAGGTCTCAATTTATAGGAAGGCAAGGGGAAGTTATCGCCAGGTGTTGGAAAGGGATTGGTGGGGGAGTTATGATAACTTCCTTACTTATCGAAACTTCCTTATCAAGATTGTTGCGTTCATTTATCATAACGAATATTTTCTTTGCTTTTCACTTCTCATATATTTATCCACTTATCTTTTGTGTTTCTTAAAATAAGCGTTATGAGGAGCCCATATACCTTCAAGCTGAAATTAGGTTTGTATGAGGGTAAGTATCTTCGAGTTAGATTTTATTGCCAAGGCTTATGATCGGCTAAATTACCATATTGGTATTAAAAATAGCACCTAATAAGACAGATTGTGTATTCGATTTTATTTATATAGTATTTAAACTTACACGAAGAGACAAATAGGTTCAAAAATAAATTTTTCGGTCATTTTTCCTGCGTCCACTCAGATAATCTGCCACATACACTTAGGTGACATATTTAAGAAGATGTGACAACTGTAGTTAATCTCATTGAACCCATTAGAAGGAGGAATTTTCAAATTAGAGTAAAAGAAAAGATAGATTTTTTTAAATTTGGGACTTTTTCTCCTTTTTCCTTCAAATTGGGGGTTCTTCATTACTTGAGCTCAAAAAATCCATGTTCTCTAGCAACGTAGAACCCCCAATTTAATAGAAGAAGGAGAAGAAGCCCCCAAATTAAAAACTCCCTCTTTTCTTTTACACTAATTTAAAAATAATCCCCTCTAATGGTTTGAATTAGACTAACTACAGTTGCCACAACATCGTAAATACACCTCATAAGCATCTCATGACAGATTAGATAACTGGTCATTGGAAAATTTGGCCGAAAATTTTATTTTTAGGTTAATTTGTCACGTCGTGCAAGTTTAAATACCTTATCGTCGCCGAAATTACTTTTAATACCAATCTGGTCATTAGGTGCTATTTTTAATACCAATCTGGTAATTTAGCCGCTTATGATCACATGACAACACCGGTATATTGAAATTGACATGCACCCTCCAGTTTGAGAATTTGGTTAATATGAAGGGATAAGGCATGTGTTTTTTGTGTTGGATTAACAGAGGGTGCATATACTATCAAATTTACATGAGGTGCTGTCATCCTCACATTGATTTTCATTTATATGAGGTACTATCTCTCACATAGGTTTTAATTTATATGAGGTACTATCCCTCACATTGATTTTGATTTATATGAGGTACTATCATCCTCACAATAGGTTTTATTGATAAGGCTTGTTGAGGAGCTCATCAAATTTGACAACTACAAGGAGAAGGCGTGCCTCTCTAAATTAATTAATATGGAGGGCCTACCTTCATTGGTTTTGATTTGTATGAGGTACTATCCCTCACATTGGTTTTGATTTATATGAGGTACTATCATCCTCACAATAAGTTTTATTGATAAGGCTTGTTAAGCTCATTAAATTTGATAACTACAAGGGGAAGACATGCCTTTCTGAATTAATTAATATGGAGGGCCTACCTTCAAGTTAACTTGTATATGAGCTTGTTGATACATGAAATTTTTTTTGTGCGTCTACAAAACAATAGAATATCATCAATATAAATGCACAGAAGAATACATGAATCACCTCTTACTTTGCTATAAGCACACATATCAGACTCAATCATTTTGAAACCAAAATCAATGATAGTCGTATCAAATATTTTATGCCATTATTTAAGGGCTTGTTTAAGTCTGTATAGAGACTTCACAAGTTTACATATATTTTTTTTCATTACCAGGTGCTACAAATCCCTCTGGCTGATCCATATAAATTTCTTATTCAAGAAAACCCTGAAGAAAATAAGTTTTCACATCCATCTGGTGGATTGTAAAATCATATATAGAAGTCAATGCAATAAGCATTCTGATCATAGTCATTCGGGCAACTGTAGAGTATGTGTCAAAGAAATCAATTCCTTCAACTTGTTTGAACCCCTTGGCAACAAGTCTGGCCTTAAACTTTTCTACGATTCCATCCGGTTTCATTTTCTTTTTAAAAATCCATTTAGACCCAATTGTCTTGCACCCATGAGGGAGATCAACTAATTCCCATGTCCCATTAGAGACAATAGAAGCCATCTCACTTTTGACAATATCCTTCCATCGCTTAGCCTCTTTTGAAGCCATAGCAGATCGGTAGGAAGTAAGATCCTCCTCAATATTGTAAGTGACAAAGTCACTTCCAAAATTCTTTACAATCCTTGCTCTCTTACTCCTTCTAGGTTCATCTAAATTATCTGATCTTTCAGATTCAGATTTAGAATTTTCTGCCCCACATTTGTCATCCTTTCCACATGATCAGGAATGGAAGTTGAGACAGAGACGAGATTTTTATTAGAAATATTTTGAGGCATTCCAGTTTTTATAGTGAAAACATCCTCAAAAAATGTTGCATCATGAAATTCAACGATTGTATTAACATCTATGCCATAGATTTCATATTTGATCACTAAGAATCTCAAAGCATAGGTGTTTTCTACATAACCTAGAAAAATAGAGTCCACTGTCTTAAGACCTAGCTTCTTCCTCTTGTGTTTTGGGATTAGTGTTCGCGGGAAAAGTCGGGATCTTTTTCATTGCTGAACTCATTATACCTTTATGGTTTTATAAATGAACTCAAAGAAGATTCGCCTTTTTATAAGGCTAATTACAATGAAAAAGGAACAAAAAATTATAACTTTTTCACCTAAACAAACGCGGGACTCGTTTATCGGGTCCTAGCTTGCGTGGAGTGTCTTTACTGTCTTGGGGACTCTGTTCGTCAGGTGGACCGCCCGGCGTGGTCCGATTCGATGACAGATCTACACGGTAAAAAGGGGTTATTTCACGAGGAAAATAATAACCCAAGCGAATGAAATCGACTAAGCGAGATCAAAGCTCTTCTCGGGATCAAAAACAAGGTTTTGATCCGGAGGAAATGGTGTAGATCTGAACGAGATCTCTCAAACTTTCGTAGGGAATTATCTCACGAAGGAGGATAATAGCCCTGGGGTTCGCTAATATCTAGTTGTCGAAGACGATCATCGAAAAGTCCTCCCTTTTTCCGAGATCTAGATCTAAAGCTTGATTTCAATTTGGCAGAGCTTCGGCCTCTTGCAAAAAATCCAGATCCTCCACAAATGAGCCTCTCTTCTTATATTTATAGGATTGAAAAGCGAATAGCGGGTTAAAACTGGGCCCAAAAGCCCGCCTAGCCACTTTCATGTGGCTCGGCTTTAGTAGAAACCACTTGCAAGTGGCTCGGCCATAGAGCACTGCAAGTGGCTCCGGTTTCGCCGGCATTAAGCGGCTTATTTTTCTATCTTTTTCATCGTCTTCGGTGTTCCGAGTCTGGTTTGGTTCAGGTTTATCGGCTTTCGCTACTCCGGAGCTTTAAAGTTGGGTTTAACCCTTCGCTCGCATGCGGTTCGTTGCTTCGTTGGCTTTGTATGCTTTGCCCACTCGCGTTGCTGTCTTGGACGCCTCGTCGACTCGCTTCATGCGTTTCGTCGACTCGCTTTATGCGCTTGCGTCGCGGTCGCTTGTTGTGTCGTCGATGGTTCATCGATCATCAACTCATCGTCAGGAGTCTCGTTCGGGGACTTATAGGCAATTTTCAATGCCTACAATTAGTACTTTTGCAAGACACCTTCATACTTTAAGGTATTTTAAGCTTGTCTTTCGACCTCTCCAAAATTTAAATGGACTACTTTCCTTATGTTTCTGAGGGACTCAATTCAAAATATGGCAAGCCTTATTCAAAGCCTCTCCCCACATATATTTAGGAAGTCCAAAACTTTCAAGTAGACTATTAATCATATCTTGCAAGGTTCTATTTTTTCATTCTGCTACACCATTAGACTGAGGAGAATAAGAAGCAGTTTCCTCATGCACCATGCCAAAAGATTGACATAGAAGAATAAACTGATTTGATGTATATTCGCCTCCTCTATCAGATCTTAACCTTTGAAGTTTCTTGCCAGGTTGAGTTTCAGCTTTATTCTTAAAATTGATAAATTTTTCTTGAGCCTCATCTTTGATTTTAAGCAAGTAAACATAACAATATTTGCTATAGTCATCTATAAAGGTGATGAAATATTTCTTCATATCTTTGGTCAAAACACCATTAAATTCACAAATGTCAGTATGAACTAAATCAAGCAACTCTGAATTTCTATCAACAGAATGAAAGATTTCCTTGTTTGTTTAGTTGTTACGTACTTGATATTTTTCTTGTGATCTATAGAGTATTTTGGAATCATATTAAGATTCATCATTCTTTTCTGAGAATTAAAATTAACATGACCATTTGGCGAGCCTCGTGTTCACTTGGCGAAGCCTCGGCTCATTCGGCGAACCTCGCGGTTTGGCGAACCTCGCGGTTTGGCGAACCTCGGTTCATTTTGGCGAACCTCGCCTTCTGGCGAACCTCGCGGTTTGGCGAACCTCGCCTTTTGGCGAACCTCGGTTCATTTTGGCGAACCTCGGTTCCTTCTGGCGAACCTCGCCTTTTGGCGAACCTCGCCTTTTGGCGAACCTCGGTTCATTTTGGCGAACCTCGCCTTTTGGCGAACCTCGCCTTTTGGCGAACCTCGGTTCATTTTGGCGAACCTCGCCTTTTGGCGAACCTCGGTTCATTTTGGCGAACCTCGCCATCTGGCGAACCTCGCCTTTTGGCGAACCTCGCCTTTTGGCGAACCTCGGTTCATTTTGGCGAACCTCGCCTTCTGGCGAACCTCGCCATCTGGCGAACCTCGCCTTTTGGCGAACCTCGCCTTTTGGCGAACCTCGCCTTTTGGCGAACCTCGCCTTTTGGCGAACCTCGGTTCATTTTGGCGAACCTCGGTTCATTTTGGCGAACCTCGGTTCATTTTGGCGAACCTCGCCTTCTGGCGAACCTCGCCTTTTGGCGAACCTCGGTTCATTTTGGCGAACCTCGCCTTTTGGCGAACCTCGCCTTTTGGCGAACCTCGGTTCATTTTGGCGAACCTCGCCTTTTGGCGAACCTCGCCTTTTGGCGAACCTCGGTTCATTTTGGCGAACCTCGGTTCATTTTGGCGAACCTCGGTTCATTTTGGCGAACCTCGGTTCATTTTGGCGAACCTCGGTTCATTTTGGCGAACCTCGGTTCATTTTGGCGAACCTCGGTTCATTTTGGCGAACCTCGCCTTTTGGCGAACCTCGCCTTTTGGCGAACCTCGGTTCATTTTGGCGAACCTCGCGGTTTGGCGAACCTCGCCATCTGGCGAACCTCGCCATCTGGCGAACCTCGCCATCTGGCGAACCTCGGTTCATTTTGGCGAACCTCGGTTCATTTTGGCGAACCTCGCCTTTTGGCGAACCTCGCCTTTTGGCGAACCTCGGTTCATTTTGGCGAACCTCGGTTCATTTTGGCGAACCTCGGTTCATTTTGGCGAACCTCGGTTCATTTTGGCGAACCTCGCCTTTTGGCGAACCTCGCCTTTTGGCGAACCTCGCCTTTTGGCGAACCTCGGTTCATTTTGGCGAACCTCGGTTCATTTTGGCGAACCTCGGTTCATTTTGGCGAACCTCGGTTCATTTTGGCGAACCTCGGTTCATTTTGGCGAACCTCGGTTCATTTTGGCGAACCTCGGTTCATTTTGGCGAACCTCGGTTCATTTTGGCGAACCTCGGTTCATTTTGGCGAACCTCGCCTTCTGGCGAACCTCGCCTTCTGGCGAACCTCGCCATCTGGCGAACCTCGCGTTTTGGCGAACCTCGGTTCATTTTGGCGAACCTCGCCTTTTGGCGAACCTCGGTTCATTTTGGCGAACCTCGGTTCATTTTGGCGAACCTCGCCTTTTGGCGAACCTCGGTTCATTTTGGCGAACCTCGGTTCATTTTGGCGAACCTCGGTTCATTTTGGCGAACCTCGGTTCATTTTGGCGAACCTCGGTTCATTTTGGCGAACCTCGCCATCTGGCGAACCTCGCCTTTTGGCGAACCTCGGTTCATTTTGGCGAACCTCGGTTCATTTTGGCGAACCTCGGTTCATTTTGGCGAACCTCGGTTCATTTTGGCGAACCTCGGTTCATTTTGGCGAACCTCGCATTTTGGCGAACCTCGGTTCATTTTGGCGAACCTCGCCTTTTGGCGAACCTCGCCTTCTGGCGAACCTCGCCTTTTGGCGAACCTCGGTTCATTTTGGCGAACCTCGCCTTTTGGCGAACCTCGGTTCATTTTGGCGAACCTCGGTTCATTTTGGCGAACCTCGGTTCATTTTGGCGAACCTCGCCTTTTGGCGAACCTCGCCATCTGGCGAACCTCGCCATCTGGCGAACCTCGCCTTCTGGCGAACCTCGCCATCTGGCGAACCTCGCCATCTGGCGAACCTCGCCTTCTGGCGAACCTCGCCATCTGGCGAACCTCGCAGTTTGGCGAACCTCGGTTCCTTACGGCGAGCGTCGCGCCGGCGGACCTCTCCATTTGGCGAGCCTCGTGTTCACTTGGCGAAGCCTCGGCTCATTCGGCGAACCTCGGTTCATTTTGGCGAACCTCGGTTCATTTTGGCGAACCTCGGTTCATTTTGGCGAACCTCGGTTCATTTTGGCGAACCTCGGTTCATTTTGGCGAACCTCGGTTCATTTTGGCGAACCTCGGTTCATTTTGGCGAACCTCGGTTCATTTTGGCGAACCTCGGTTCATTTTGGCGAACCTCGGTTCCTTACGGCGAGCGTCGCGCCGGCGGACCTCGCCATTTGGCGAGCCTCGTGTTCACTTGGCGAAGCCTCAGCTCATTTCGGCGAACCTCGTCATTTGGCGAGCCTCGTGTTCACTTGGCGAAGCCTCGGCTCATTCGGCGAACCTCGCGGTTTGGCGAACCTCGGTTCATTTTGGCGAACCTCGGTTCATTTTGGCGAACCTCGGTTCATTTTGGCGAACCTCGGTTCATTTTGGCGAACCTCGGTTCATTTTGGCGAACCTCGTCTTTTGGCGGACCTGCGCCATTTGGCGAGCCTCGTGTTCACTTGGCGAAGCCTCGGCTCATTCGGCGAACCTCGCGGTTTGGCGAACCTCGGTTCATTTTGGCGAACCTCGCCATCTGGCGAACCTCGCCATCTGGCGAACCTCGGTTCATTTTGGCGAACCTCGGTTCATTTTGGCGAACCTCGGTTCATTTTGGCGAACCTCGCCATCTGGCGAACCTCGCCTTTTGGCGAACCTCGCCATCTGGCGAACCTCGCCTTTTGGCGAACCTCGCCTTCTGGCGAACCTCGCGGTTTGGCGAACCTCGCCTTTTGACGAACCTCGGTTCCTTACGGCGAGCGTCGCGCCGGCGGACCTCGCCATTTGGCGAGCCTCGTGTTCACTTGGCGAAGCCTCAGCTCATTTCGGCGAACCTCGGTTCCTTCTGGCGAACGTCGCACTTCTGGCGGACCTCGCCATTTGGCGAGCCTCGTGTTCACTTGGCGAAGCCTCAGCTCATTTCGGCGAACCTCGGTTCCTTCTGGCGAACCTCGCGGTTTGGCGAACCTCGCCTTTTGACGAACCTCGGTTCATTTTGGCGAACCTCGTGTTCACTTGGCGAAGCCTCGGCTCATTCGGCGAACCTCGCGGTTTGGCGAACCTCGCCTTTTGGCGAACCTCGCCTTTTGGCGAACCTCGCCTTCTGGCGAACCTCGCCTTTTGGCGAACCTCGGTTCCTTACGGCGAGCGTCGCGCCGGCGGACCTCTCCATTTGGCGAGCCTCGTGTTCACTTGGCGAAGCCTCGGCTCATTCGGCGAACCTCGGTTCATTTTGGCGAACCTCGGTTCCTTCGGCGAACCTCGTATTCGTTTGAACCTCGTCGCGAGGCACCTCGACCAACTAAGCGAGGCACCTCGACCAACTAAGCGAGGCACCTCGACCAACTAAGCGAGGCACCTCGACAACCCGACTTGTATAAATGGGGGAGGAGGCTGGATTTTGGAGGGGGGATTTGGAAGCGGCTGGACTTTGGAGAGTCTGACTTTGGCTGCATTTTCCGAAGGCTTCCAGCGGACTTGAGGACGGATTATTTCTTTGGGATTTTGGGATTTTTCCTTGGGACCCCAGCCCTTGCAAGATCTGGCCGTCGACACCTGATTCGAGCACGGCGAGCACAAACCGGTCGGCGTCGGATCTACAAGCGCAAAATGGCGAATTGGTCGAACTCTGAGATACCCTCTAGATTAAGCCGTCTTAATCTCGGGGATAGCTTGTGATTTCTCCTAGTAGATCTCACCGCTCGTGATCCTCTCGCCGTGAGTGTGATCTCGAAGGCGATCCTCTCGCCGTGAGTGTGATCCCCTTAGGCCGTTTCCTTCGTGAAGCGAGCCCACCTGCGTCTGTAGTTCGAACTTCGGGTTTCCACGGATCGAATTAGCGGTGGTCCACGGACACAAAAGTCCGACACGGGCAAAGAACCCGCATGGCGAGGATCCGATATAGCGAGATCCTCGTGTTTGTTCATCTGAGGAAGAAGTTGTAATTTTTGTTTCCATTATGCGCCTTAAAATAAAAGGCATTTCTTTTGAATTTTGTTGTAGGCCAAACATATAGCGAATTCAAGGACAATGAATAACAAACCGACTTTCCATGAACAAGGCGACCGGTAGAACCAGCGGTCTCAAGTCGAGAACCGTCGTGTAAATGTAGCGAATCGGATCGGTCGAAGAAGAAGTCAAAGGCCTCAAGGACCGATAGAAAAATTTTCGGTGCCCCTTGACCCAGCAGCTAGCAGGCTAGCGGGACGTAACTTCTGCGTAGGGTGTAATAATTGCAGCTCTAGCGAAGTCAAGCGAATCAAGTTGATCCGGGTTCATTGTGAGTATCATACTATCGTCCTCGTCGGATCGTTCTCGGCTAAAGGTTAAGTTCACACGAATGCTTGACTTTACAAAGTCTTGATATCTCTCAAACCGGAAGGAATTGGGCAAAATAGCGAGAAGCAAGCCGAACCCTTGGTGGGTTTGGTTGGCTCCGTCTCGTCGAGATAGTTGATTTTCATATATAATTCGTCCAATTCGGCGTACGGTTTGAAAGTTACACTTTGTTCTTCGTAGCATATGAGGAAGTTAAGCCAAGCAAGCGAAACCCTTCATCGGGCGAGGTTAAGCCAGCGGTGAAACCCTTCATCGGGCGAGGTTAAGCCAGCGGTGAAACCCTTCATCGAGCGAGGTTAAGCCAGCGGCGAAACCCTTCATCGAGCGAGGTTAGCCAGCGTGAAGCCCTTCATTCGAGCGAGGTTAAGCCAGCGGCGAAACCCTTCATCGAGCGAGGTTAAGCCAGCGGTGAAACCCTTCATCGAGCGAGGTTAAGCCAGCGGCGAAGCCCTTCATTCGAGCGAGGTTAAGCCAGCGGTGAAACCCTTCATCGAGCGAGGTTAAGCCAGCGGTGAAACCCTTCATCGAGCGAGGTTAAGCCAGCGGTGAAACCCTTCATCGAGCGAGGTTAAGCCAGCGGTGAAACCCTTCATCGAGCGAGGTTAAGCCCATCAAAGTTGGGCGAGGCTGCGCCCACAATGTCAAAGTTTGGCGAGGTTAAGCCCATCAAAGTTGGGCGAGGCTGCGCCCACAATGTCAAAGTTTGTGAGGCTGCCCGCGGCATCAAAGTTTGTGAGGCTCGCCCACAACATCAAAATTTGGCGAGGCTAGACCATGCAAACTTTAAAGCGAGACTTGCTCAAGAGGCGAGGCTCGACCTCAATCTGAGGTTAGCATGTGGGCCGGAGTTCGAGCTTAACGCGAGGTTAGCCAGCGGTGAAACCCTTCATCGAGCGAGGTTAAGCCAGCGGTGAAACCCTTCATCGAGCGAGGTTAAGCCAGCGGTGAAACCCTTCATCGGGCGAGGTTAAGCCAGCGGTGAAACCCTTCATCGAGCGAGGTTAAGCCAGCGGTGAAACCCTTCATCGAGCGAGGTTAAGCCAGCGGTGAAACCCTTCATCGAGCGAGGTTAGCCAGCGTGAAGCCCTTCATTCGAGCGAGGTTAAGCCTCTGTGTGGCTTCGCTATCAACAAAATGCATAAATGCATTATTTGAAGTTAAGCCAAGCAATGAAACTAGTCATATAGCTGAAGTTCATCCAAGAAGCGGACCTCGTTATGCAATCAAGATTTGCCGGGCAAAGAAGTTCGAAGAAGCTTCGAAGCTTCGTTATTCGGCGAGGCTCGGCCTTCGCCCTCGGTCGAATCCCAATTTACCCGTGGATTAAGTAGTGGGCATCGGTTAACCAGCGTTTTCCCAAATTTTGCATGGCGGTGAGTAGCCATTAGGCGGGAAGCTTTTGGAACTTTTGGAGATCAACACTTGCGGGGAGAAAGAGATCAAGCTCTTCATCGGCAATCTCATCAATCATCAACAACATTGTTACGATCGTCAGCGAGCGGATCTCAGCGAGGCCCTTGATATCGATTCCACCTCAGGCCATCATCCAAGTTGCCATCCACCTCGGTGCCAGCCGGTCGAGCTGTTTGGAGCTTCGAAGCAAAGCGGCTTTGGAGCACCTCGGCTCATTGCATGATGATCGAGGTAAAATTCGATCAAAGAGCGATTGGGCCCGTTAAGGAAGTCGGGTCACTCACAGTGCAGGGGATCGCACCCACCTCAACGTGATAAGAAGATTCTGTGGCTGCTCTCCTTTGGAATTGGATCGAAGTTCGAGCCGTCGAAACCGGCTCGCAAAGCGAGCGTTGAGATTAGTGACTCTTGGAACCTCGATAATGTGACTCATCCTCGGAAGGAGGCGTTTTCATCGGCGGCGATGGCGTTATACGAGAAGTCATACCAACACACGAAGGGTTGCTCCGGCATTCATCTTAGATGAGTTGTACTATCGTCTTTGGGGAGTGCAGTAAATCTCGAAGAAGTTCCCGAATTGAACACGCATTGTCCGTGTTCTCAAACTATCGAGGCGGTGTTGTCGAATGTAGCGCACCAAGCGACTTCAGAAGAAGATCTCTTTGATAGGCTTGGCAACAAAATGCCAAGAAGATCGGAGTCTCAAAGGCGATATGACCAGCAGAGGGTTGGGATCTGAATCCTCCTCAAGAAGATGAATGCTCATGGCTGATTGATGATAATCCACCCAATGAGGGAGACGGACATTCGTCTGATTCTTCGGCTTGGGATTCTGACACCAGCCTCGGAGAAAATTTCAAGGCTTTGATATCAAATATGGCTACGGTCGATCCTGCTACTATTGAGAGTGATGAAGATATACCAACATGGGAAGACCCATGGATCCATCAACTCAAGAAGCGGTTTGGGGATAAGTTGAACAAAGAGAACCCCCACTAAGGACGAGGTAGTCCAGGTTAATATGGGTGACAAAGAGCATCCTAAGCTCATAAACATCAGCAATACTCTTCCCTCGGAAGAAAAGGAAGAGTTGATTGCCTTAATCAGGGAGTATATCGATGTATTCGCCTGGAGTTACGAGGACATGCCAGGACTCGACCCTAATGTGGCGACACATCGCCTCAACATCATGATGGATGTCAAACCTGTCAAGCAACCGCAAAGACGGTTTCGTCCACAAATCTTGCGAATGTCGTGAGCGAGTGAAGAAACTCATAGAATCGGGATTCATCGAGGAAATTCAACATCCGGATTGGGTGGCGAATATAGTCCGTCATGAAGAAGAATGGTTCGATTAGGATGCAGTATCGACTCTGAGACCTAGCGCCGCTTGCGAAGGATGATTTCCCTCGCCAATCACCGGCGTCATAGTTGACAATACATGTGGATTGAGAGGATGTCCTTTATGGATGGCTTTTGGGGTATAATCAAATCAAGATGCACCCGATGGCGCTAAACACGGCGTTGAGCGCCCATCGGTATATTTTGCTACGGTCATGCCGTTCGGCTTAAAACGCCCGTAGCGACATACCGGCGAGCAATGGCGGAGATTTTCAAGATCATCTCAGGAAAGCGATCGAATGCTACGTTGGCGATTTGGTGCGTGAAGCGTGACAAGAGATCACATCAAAGATCTTAGAGCGGTATTGAACTCATGCGGACTCATCAACTAAAGATGAACCCGCCAAATCCTTCCTTAGGATGTCGGTGGCAAGTTCCTCGGCCGTCGTCACCGACAAAGGAATCCACGTCGATCGACAAAGTGAAGGCGATTCAAGAGTTGCAACCTCAGAAATGCGAGAGAACTTCGAGGGTTACAAGAGGCGATTGGCGTACATCCGGCGGTTCATATCGAACCTATCGGGAAGTGCCAACCGTTCTCTAAGTTGAACAAGAAGAGCGTGTCGTTTATTTGGGGCGGCGCTGTCGAGCATTGAAGAGATCAAATCGTATCTCGCTAAACCTCCGTTCTTGTTGCACAGCGTCCGGAAAACCATTCTGATTCACGTCAAGGCAGCGGATCACTCGTTAAAGCGCTTTACTCGCGGGGCGGCGGCAGTGATCCGCGAGCAGTGTATTACACGAGCGCATTAGTGGTCTGAGTCTCGATACCCAATGGTCGGCGGTGCCTTGCATTAGTGTTCGCGATTCAGAAAATGCGGCACTATTTAGTCGGACAAACGATTTATGTTATCTCTAATGTAAATCCGGTCCGAATATTTATGACCCAGCCGGCCTCAATGAGTTGGAGTTTGGCGAAATGGGCCTTACTCTTGTCCCAATATGACTTGCACTTCAAGCAACAAAAGTCGGTTAAAGGACAAGCGATTTGCGATCTCTTGGCATGACCCGACCAGCGGACCTTGATTGAGCTATATGATGATCTTCGGATGAAGTCCACGAAGTTAACACTACATCGCACCAACAAATATGGCGACTGTACTTTGACGGAGCTTCTCGAGCTACCAACGTGGCAAGTGCCCCCGGATGTTCTAAGATTTCCGTCGGAGTCGGGGTTGTCTTAGTTTCCCCGGGGAATCATGTCATGCCCCGTGCTTATTCGCTCACCGAACCTTGTTCCAATAGCGTGGCGAATACAGCGCTACTTATCGGACTTAGCCAGGAGCTGGGGGTAGAGTATCTCGAAGCATCTGCGATTCGCAATTGATAGTCAAAGCAGTCCGTGGTGACTATGAAGTTAGGAACCACGATGCGGTCCCCTATCATCGGATAGCCGTTGAAATAGCGAGACTCATTTGAAGAATTCTTCATCCGAATATATCCGGTGCTCATGCGGATGCATTAGCGCGTTAGCGATATCGGGCACAACCTTAGAGACCGAGCAACTAGTTACGGTCAGGACTCATCAACTCTTCGTACCAATATATAATGAGGCACAAGAAGATAAGGGGGTAGTTACCAAAGAGGTAAATGCAACCCAAACCAAGTTGGAGCCCCGAGATTGACGCTTTCCTATCATCGATTACGTCTTACATGGTATTCTACGAGGAAGGCGTGAAGGAGAAGAGTCAATCCGTGAAGAGCTCAAGATTCTTCTACACGAGAGACCCGGATGTTATATGCGGAGTACGGTGGCCTTTACTCGATGCCTCTCAAACAAAGAGGCGAAGAGGTCCGCCGGGAAGCACATGAAGATGAATGTGGCGCACCGGCTGTCCCAAACTCTGATCGAATCGGGAGAATGGGCTACTTTTGGCCAACAATGATTAATGGCAGTTCGCGTATGCTTCGAGGAAGCGCGTGTCAAATTCCGCGAAATTACATGCATCGACCTCTGGCGGTTGCATCGCCGGCCACATCACGGTCATTCAAGACATGGGGAATGGGCGTTGTAGGTCCCATTTTTCCTCCGTCGGTCAAAGCGTCGGTTTATTCTAGCGATCACCGACTACTTCTCCAAGTGGTGGAAGCAATCCGCTAAAGGAAGTAAAGCGGAAATACGTCGTCAAATTTATCAAACACCATGTCATCTATCGACATGGTGTCCGAAACGGATCGTGCATGACAGCGGTCCCCAATTCATCGGCAATTCCTTCATCGGGTTTTGCGAGAAATTCAAGATACAAGGCGTCTGTCAGCGGCCTATAATCCGTTGCAAATGGATTAGCGAAGCGTTCAACAAGGCGATTATCAAGATCTTGTCGAAGCTTGTGAAAAATAACAAAGCGAGGCTGGGGCGATAAACTTCGGAGAAGCACTCGGGCATATCGCTGCGATGCGCCCAGCTGGAGACCCGTATTCTACGGTCTCGGATATGAAGCGGTTCTCGTTGGAGATCGAGATCCGTCGCCATATCGCCCTTTCAGCGAGATGGCGGCCGAAGAACAACATCGAAGCGTCTCGAAGAGCTTCGAGATGTTGGATGAAAAGCGCTGGAAGCTCAACAAAGCATTGAGTTCTATCAAGCTAGGATGTGAGGGCTTTCAACAAGAAAGTGCGACAACGAAGTTTCAAAGAAGGAGATTTGGTCCTCATTTGCTTTCGGCGACCAATAATCCTCACTTCAAAAAGAAAGGTAAATTCGAACCTAAATGGGAAGGTCGTTTGTAATAGAAGCGGTCTACTCTAATGGTGCATACGCCTAATTACCCAAAATGGCGGCCAGGCAATTAATCTTAGATAAATGGGAAGTTCTGAAGAAATACTACCCTTAGTATCTTGGGATAACCCGTTCAGCGGGAAGTTCCTCGTGGGATGTTTCACCCACTTTCCTTGAGGATAACCCTAGATTTATCCTCCATCATAATTTCCCCACCGATCAAATTCCTTGGCGGTAGGTCTACAAATTTTACGGTACATTACCAAAATCCCTCTTGATTCCTTCTATGAACAAGAGGCCCACTCAAAATCCCTTTCCTTTGGAGATAGAATATAAAATTCTTCCTCTCCAAGTGTAAGATCCCTTCGTGATAAGCGGAAGAGTTCTATCCATCTTTCATCCTAGGTAGCGCCGGTGAAGGTATCTTGTAGGGATTTTCGAACCGGGTTGTCCTTTGAAGGTCACGAGTCTCTTCGGTTCTCGGTGGAGATCCCTCTTAGTTCCACCTCTTATCTTAGGTAGCGCCGGTGAAGGTATCTTGTAGGGATTTTCGAACCGGGTTGTCCTTTGAAGGTCACGAGTCTTTTCGGTTCTCGGTGGAGATCCCACTCTTAGTTCCACCTCTTATCTTAGGTAGCGCCGGTGAAGGTATCTTGTAGGGATTTTCGAACCGGGTTGTCCTTTGAAGGTCACGAGTCTTTTCGGTTCTCGGTGGAGATCCACTCTTAGTTCCACCTCTTATCTTAGGTAGCGCCGGTGAAGGTAAGCGGAACTTTCATCTTAGGTAGCGCCGGTGAAGGTATCTTGTAGGGATTTTCGAACCGGGTTGTCCTTTGAAGGTCACTGAGTCTTTTCGGTTCTCAGTGGAGATCCCACTCTTAGTTCCACCTCTTATCTTAGGTAGCGCCGGTGAAGGTATCTTGTAGGGATTTTCGAACCGGGTTGTCCTTTGAAGGTCACGAGTCTCTTCGGTTCTCGGTGGAGATCCCACTCTTAGTTCCATCTCTCTCTAGGTAGCGCCGGTGAAGGTATCTTGTAGGGATTTTCGAACCGGGTTGTCCGGTGAAGGTCACACGAGTCTTTTCGATTCCTGGCGGGCCCTGCCATGGGTTTCGTTAGAAATAGAACATAAAGTTCCTTCCCTCACCGCAGCGTTGCGGTTTAGTCTTTCTCGATTGAAGAAGACACCAAGATTCATCTTGGGGCATTTTATCGAAGCCTAAGAAGGGATAAAGCCAGCGCCTCACAGCGTTGCGGTTTAGTCTTTCTCGATTGAAGAAGACACCAAGATTCATCTTGGGGTATTTTATCCCAAAGCCTAAGAAGGGATAAAGCCAGCGCCTCACAGCGTTGCGGTTTAGTCTTTCTCCGATTGAAGAAGACACGAGTTAGATTAGGGGCATTTTATCGAAGCCTAAGAAGGGATAAAGCCAGCGCCTCACAGCGTTGCGGTTTAGTCTTTCTCAGATTGAAGAAGACACGAGTTAGATTAGGGGCATTTTATCCGAAGCCTAAGAAGGGATAAAGCCAGCGCCTACCGCAGCGTTGCGGGTAGTCTATTCAGTGATAAAAGACAAAGCCTACGTATTCAACATCGTAGCATTAAGTCTAGAAGAGTTTCATTCTTTTAGCACAGCGTCGTGTGTAGAGCGATTTAGAAAATCTACATGCTAGCCCAACTCAAGCGGTAGTTGGTAAAGGCTCATCAAACCCGTTGAAGGGGGGTTGGCCAATAACCCTAAAGTCGGCGCTAACAGCGTTGCGGTTTAGTCTTTCTCAGATTGAAGAAGACACCAAGATTCATCTTGGGGTATTTTATCCCAAAGCCTAAGAAGGGATAAAGCCAGCGCCTCACAGCGTTGCGGTTTAGTCTTTCCCGATTGAAGAAGACACCAAGATTCATCTTGGGGTATTTTATCCGAAGCCTAAGAAGGGATAAAGCCAGCGCCTCACAGCGTTGCGGTTTAGTCTTTCTCAGATTGAAGAAGACACGAGTTTGATTAAGGGTATTTCATCCGAAGCCTAAGAAGGGATGAGTCTAACAGGCTGTAGGAGTGGTCTCTTGCGGTAAAGAGTATGAAGCCTATGTATTCAACATCGTAGCATTAAGTCTAAGAGAGTCTCATTCTTTTAGCACAGCGTCGTGTGTAGAGCGATTTAGAAAATCTACATGCTAGCCCAACTCAAGCGGTGGTTGGTAAAGGCTAATCAAACCCGTTGATGGTGAGGGTTTGCCAAAAATCCTATAAGTATTATGGTTAATTATTTACGGCAGTAAAAGAATCATAATAAACAATGAAAGGAATGGATCTTATTCATTTGAAGCAAATATAGAAGGAGCTACAAGCTGTTTAAACATCAAGTCTATGACAAAGGATTTCTTTGTTCAAGTGAGACATTTCACCATGGTAAGCTGGTGGAGTTCTTCTGCAACTTGGCCTGAAGGACTCCTCATCGGTGTCGGTGTCTTCGTGGTTGCCTCCTCGAGCTCGGCCGGTTTACGCCCGACGGTCGAGTTCCCTAGGCATAGCGGTGAGGGCTTCTTCCTTGTTGGCCTTGGCGACTCAAAGCTGCTCATCTTATCTTCCTCGGCATGGAGCTCTCCCACGGCGGTATTATCCTCTCCTTTTCGCCACAATATCGGTCACGGATGTGGCTTAGGGAAGAATATGTCGGCAACAATAGCTCAGAGCTGATCGGCGGATCTCTCGCATCACGGACTTGAGCCCGGTAAAACCACGAGCATCGGCGCCATGCCTCTAAGCGCTAGTCGGTATGAAGAGCTACATATGAGGAAGCCCGGCTGCCGCGGCTCTTGCGATCTCTGAAGCTTTCCCTCGGATAGGCGAGGTCATCAACAATGGCTGAGCGGCTCGGGATAACCCATATCATTATCAAGGCCATCAGGGGATCAGCGGTGGCTGGCGATGAAGAAAGCCGCCATGAAGGACCTTTTCGATCACCGTGTTCACCAAAGAAAGAATGGCGTACTTTCAAGCGGATAATAAGGCGGGATGGATCTTCATCCGGCATCAGCGCTCGCCCGAGTCATGGAGTCGAGATGTAGGCTCTACGAAAGAAAAGAGAACCTTAGAATCTTCAACCAAAACTAATGGATGCATATTGATTAGGGACTCTTACCGTCTCCTTGGTAGTTTGGTGGTGAGTCTACGGTATCTATCATTTGGGATACTATCAACCGCGGTGAGCCCTCGGTGTGCTCGTCTATCTCAACGATCATTTGTGGTAGGCGATTCCGGCGGAAAGAGGAGTGCTGCCACTACACAAAAGAAATGTCTCGACCTCTTTTAATTATAGTGATATTAGCCAAATGGTGGTCCTATAGTGTCGAAGAAAATTTAGACCTTCTTGGGGATGGTAGCCGGGTAAATCTTCACCAAGAGTATCACCATCCTGTGACCAAGCGTAGCGAGTCATCCATGGAAGTGTTGCCATATAAACCGGCTTCCACGAAATCTTCCATGGAGAAGTCACGAAAAGAAGGCATTAAGAAGGCGAATGCAACTAAGGCGAACAATAGGTAAAGCTACTTACCTCTGCGGTGGGGTTAGCTTGCTTAGTCTCGGTTAGTGCATTTGTCTCTGCAATCCCTCTAAAAGAGCAAAAAGCGAAGAGGCAATTAGTGGGAGTGCAATTCGAGTCGTTCAATTCTCGCATTAAGCCACCGGAAGAGGAGTTATCGATGTTAGATGTACACGGATTCGCGAATCAGGTCCTACATTAGTCTCCTCGCCATAGCTCCATACATTTGTTGAGTAAAACTTGGCTCGGCATGGCGAAGCTGGGCCAATGAGAATCGTGGTGAGGAAAATCAAAGCGGGATCATAATCCTAAAATCCTGCATGCAAGCGGAGAAATGTCGGTCTCAAAAGCGAAAATTTCAGATTACATCACGGTGAATTGTTACCTTCGTCAGCGATTGGATCATTCTTGGTCAAGTCTATATCAAGGACCGAGGATTCACGCGATTCTTATGGGCTAACCTCTTTCGTTTAACCCTTGAGAGGGTTGAAATTCATCTTCTCCAACAGATTTGCACGAAGATTGGTTGGATGAGAAATCAATGGAAAGGATGAAAGCGAAGGAGAAAGGAGAGTACGAGGTTCTTCTCATAAGCTGCGATCTTAGCTTGGTCTTCTCCTAAAGTCGCGACATCGAGTTGTGGAACTCCTCCTCGGTCGTTTGGCGGATGAGATTGGCGGCGCTTCCTCGAGCTTGAGCGGCGTCTCGGGGTGCACAGTGTCGGCTGCATAGCGATGCTTTGGCCACTAGATCTGAGATAGCCCTCACGAGGGGCTGGCTCGTTAGCTACTAATAGCCAACTTCTGATGGAGAGCGTCGATTCCGGTGGCGGTGCGAGCTCGGGAGGCTGAATCTAGCACGGTACATCCCATGGCGCTCCACAACCATGCTCGAAGGCCATCCACAAGTCCACCACGAGTGCGGAGCCGTCGGTTCGGGTTCCCAACATAAAGTTGGTGCGTAGGAAGCGGCGAGCAAGCAACGAGGAAAATAAGGCTCAATGAAGCATTCTTCCTTTACTCGGAAAGTGAGATACCACGACACGATATTCACTAGCCGGTTAAAGCGACCCATATCAAGTGAAGTCTGGCGTGTCTTGGCACCTCCTCGTCGACCCGTGACTTCGCCATATCGACCGGAGAATCGAGGAAAACATCTGGAAAAGATCCATCCTTTATGAATGCATCGTTTCTTGATCTCTGTAAAGCCCGCCCTTCTATCGCAATCCTCTACCAACGCGGGAAAGGAGTAGGCGAATCTGTCGAACCGGTGCGACATCATGTCGGGATGATGAAGGACAGCCATGCCATCAAATAGGTATATGGGAGCTCTACCGGACGGAAGGAATGCGTGATGATGGCTCGTCCTTTCTCTGAGTAGCTTCGGACTATATCGTAATCCACGGTGAATATTGGCCACCATTACCGAAGGAGAGAGAGTTCCTTCTTGTGAGCAAGGCTGAGCTAGGGGTAAAGGACCTCCAAAGGTAAAGCATCATCAGTTGATATGGAACCACACATTTCTTGACCAGATTGCAAGATAGCCAGGCTAAAAGAGAGTTCGTTTGGATGGGCTTGACCGCATGCCACGTAAAGGTTGCAAACTTGGTCCACAGGGAAAAATCATCTTGGCGTAGGCGGCGTGTAGGAGTTAGCCTCGGACCTCTCGATCAGTTCATTAACCTTGAAGGAGTGGCGGTGACAATTCACATATTTCCTCGCCCGATTTGTCCTCCAAATCTTTGGAACAAATAGTTAACAAGCGCCGGACTCACTTGCAATTTCCTTTTGGCACAAGGTTCAGATTGGGCCAGAGCTATATGGTAATAACAAGTGAGATCCCATAAAATCTTGTGACGATCAGGTGTGTGTTTCTTGGTAGGCTTCGGTTCGATTGGAAGGAAATACTCGTCTGACATCTTCCCCATGGGTAAATCGGAAATCGGTACATCTCATGTAGAGCCAGCCCCAACTCGCCGTGTTTGGTGAAAAACGTATTTGAATCTGGATTGTAGAGCTCAAATAAGGCGAAGAAATGGTTAACGCTGATCGGAAGGCCATACATGGTGGCACGAATCGCCGAATCTGAGCCATAGCGAAGTTCTCCATCCACGGTTGAGGGCGTAATTGGTCAGCGACCCACCAATGTTTACGATGAGTGAACCCGGTAGTAAAATCGTGACTAGATGATGGCATCTCGCTAGCGTAGCGAGGCGATTCTTCAAAGTTGAAGCGGGAACAAAGAGCTCATCACGAGCGTGTGTCGGCCCACAATCGAGTGAAGGCGATGGCGTGATTCTGTTGGAACCGGGCTGGCTGGGTAATAAACCCGCAATGAATATGATCATGCTCCTCGGTAAGGCGCCATGACATACGGTGTCCGCGGCGTGGTGTCGAAATCGATCAATGAGAGGCGGCGAGGTATCAGGAATATACAAGGGACCTCCGTCGTCTTGGTTCAACCATCGCTTCGCTCTCGACAAAAGGCGTATCCGGGTCCTTAAGCGAGTCGCCGACGGATAATCATTTTCGCAAAGGTCGCGATGGTGGTGTCCTTTATGAGTGGCGCATCGGTGACCAATCGTCGGAGAATCGCGGGAGCTCCCCTCAACTTCTGATCTGAATCGCCTCGGCGTCTGGGTGCAAATCGAGGTGAGATACAAATCAGCGGGATCATCACCGTGGAATAATAGTCACTCTGGCGTCCATCAGCTGCGTATGTCGGAAAAGCTCGAGGAATAATCAAGCGAAATCGAGAAAATATTGAGTTAGTAAAGGCGTTGAATTCATCTTACATAGATTGAGTCCGCGACCTTATAGCAGGTATGGCGATTTCATCCATATCGAATACGGGAGAGCGATAAATATAGTCGCATAAACAAAGGCGGCAATATATTTCGTTCTGAAACAAAATGCGGTATGAAATCGCTCCGTTAAAGATATCGAGGCGGGTGATCTTTGAAGCCTCAATCCTCACGAAGGAAGATTTGGCTCTTCCCAATCGCCTCACAAAGGAGGGCGAAGCGGGGTCGTAACAAGTGTACACAATCTGCGGCGTCGATCCCCACAAAGGAGGATTTGGCTCTTCCCAATCGCCTCACGAAGGAGAGCGAAGCGGGGATACAAGCATATATGCGAGAATATGATGGCTGGCGCACCACGAAAGAAGGGCGTGCATTCCGCAGCGCCGTCGCGAGTTGATCGACTCCTCGAAGCGTGATCTTCCGATGACATCGGAAGCTGCAAAAATCGACAAAAAGTCGAGGCAGCGTGGCCAAAATCAGCAAATACAACGGCAAGAAGTCCAGCTTGGTGGTCGTGGTTTATCAATCATGGCTGGGGCATCAGCAGGCGTCAACAAAAGCGACGGACAAGAGCGGCTCGGCGCCAATTTCGGTGTAACCGGCAGGAGCTCGGTCGAGGAGCTTCAGTCCGCAATGCAGCGAGGCGGCAAACCGGACTTCGATCGCTGAGCTCGGTCGCCAGTGATCGAACCGGCCAGCGAGAAGCCGACAGCGGTTGTTCACGCTGGCCATATACAACCACCGCCGCCGCCCGTGGCCGTCGCCGCCACCTATTCATAGCCAGCGGGTTCTTCTCCTCCATGCATGCATGCAACAAAAAGAGAGAAAAGAAAAGAGAAGAGGAGGAAATATAAAACCCTCATCATACCTCGTTGTTCGAGAAGATGAGGCGACCGCGGGAAAGCGAAAGAAAAAGTGCATAGAGAAGGGGCGGCCTAGGTCAAGAGGAAGGAGGTTTATGGATATTTATAACAATCCCATATGGACCCAATTCTCTTTGAATAAGGAGTCCTATTTGTGATGGGTAGGAATTCTAATTGGAGCCCAATTGGATATCTAAAAGGAATCCAAAACAGCCCAATAATTTATCCATCCTCTTTCCTAAATATTTGGAAAGATTTTGGAGATGCTACGGCTCAATTCTCCAAATATTCTCCCATGTGGTCTAATCCTACTCAACTAGGATTACAGTATAAGCTGTTCCCCAATTTGTGAGAAGTTCAGGAAGAATGTTTTCAAAAATATTCTTAGGGATAACTTCGATCGTCGCGGATGCATCGGCGCCGATCAACCGTTGCCCAATCCTACTCCAACAAGGATTACAGTATAAGCTGTTTCCTAATTTGTCGAGAAGTTCGGAAGAATATTTTCATAAAAAATATTCTTAGGGATAACTTCGATCGTCGCGGATGCATCGGCGCCGATCAGCGTCACCAATCCTACTCCAACAAGGATTACGGTATAAAGCTGTTCCCCAATTTGTCGAGAAGTTCGGAAGAATGTTTTCAAAAATATTCTTAGGGATAACTTCGATCGTCGCGGATTGCATCGGCGCCGATCAGCGTTGCCCAATCCTACTCCAACAAGGAACACAGTATAAACTGTTTCCTAATTTGTGAGAAGTTCAGGAAGAATATTTTCATAAAAAAATATATTCTTAGGGATAACTTCGATCGTCGCGGATGCATCGGCGCCGATCAGCGTCACCAATCCTACTCAACAAGGATTACGGTATAAGCTGTTCCCCAATTTGTCGAAGTTCGGAAGAATGTTTTCAAAAATATTCTTAGGGATAACTTCGATCGTCGCGGATGCATCGGCGCCGATCAGCGTTGCCAATCCTACTCAACAAGGAACACGGTATAAAGCTGTTTCCTAATTTGTCGAGAAGTTCCTAAGAATATTTTCATAAAAAATATTCTTAGGGATAACTTCGATCGTCGCGGATGCATCGGCGCCGATCAGCGTTGCCAATCCTACTCAACAAGGATTACGGTATAAAGCTGTTTCCTAATTTGTCGAAGTTCGGAAGAATATTTTCATAAAAAATATTCTTAGGGATAACTTCGATCGTCGCGGATGCATCGGCGCCGATCAGCGTTGCCAATCCTACTCAACTAGGATTACAGTATAAAGCTGTTCCCCAATTTGTAGAAGTTCGGAAGAATATTTTCATAAAAAATATTCTTAAGGATAACTTCGATCGTCGCGGATGCATCGGCGCCGATCAGCGTTGCCAATCCTACTCAACAAGGATTCAGTATAAAGCTGTTTCCTAATTTGTAGAAGTTCGGAAGAATATTTTCATAAAAAATATTCTTAGGGATAACTTCGATCGTCGCGGATTGCATCGGCGCCGATCAGCGTCACCAATCCTACTCAACAAGGATTACAGTATAAAGCTGTTCCCCAATTTGTCGAGAAGTTCGGAAGAATGTTTTCAAAAATATTCTTAGGGATAACTTCGATCGTCGCGGATGCATCGGCGCCGATCAGCGTTGCCCAATCCTACTCAACAAGGAACACGGTATAAAGCTGTTTCCTAATTTGTCGAGAAGTTCAGGAAGAATATTTTCATAAAAAAATATTCTTAGGGATAACTTCGATCGTCGCGGATGCATCGGCGCCGATCAGCGTCACCAATCCTACTCAACAAGGATTACGGTATAAAGCTGTTCCCCAATTTGTCGAAGTTCAGGAAGAATGTTTTCAAAAATATTCTTAGGGATAACTTCGATCGTCGCGGATGCATCGGCCGATCAGCGTTGCTCAATCCTACTCCAACAAGGATTACGGTATAAGCTGTTTCCTAATTTGTCGAGAAGTTCCCTAAGAATGTTTTCAAAAATATTCTTAGGGATAACTTCGATCGTCGCGGATGCATCGGCCGATCAGCGTTGCCCAATCCTACTCCAACTAGGATTACGGTATAAGCTGTTTCCAAATTTTCAGCGAGGAGTTCACGGAGAATAAACCCATATTCTTAAGGATAACTTCGATAACCCTTAATTTCCTCCTACCATAATATCCAAGAGAGGAACAACGGCGAGGCATATAAGTCGTGTTGACAGGACGGCGTGTCTAGTCGGAGGAACTTCTCCCACTATGAATAATCATTATCCCAACAAAGGCAAAAGCGTCGCATTAAGCCCGGCCAGAGAGCCAAACACGATGGTTGAAAGCCAAATGGTCTCTTGTTTCGACAAGGAATCCTTGGAGGATATCTCCATGAAAAGATTAGTCCTCGGCGTGGTTAAACCAATAACACCGTGATGATGGAAGAAATAGCCGGTGAGGGTTATGAAATTCCATGTATTCGACACAACCAGCGTGTAGCCAACAAGGAGTTCGCCGATATACGGATAAGTCCAAAAGTCCGATGGTTAGTCAAACAACAACCAGCCGACCACGAGTTACAAACAAAACTCACCCACCGGCTTTGAATCAAGATTTTAACCTCGTCTTTTGGCGGACCTGCGCCATTTGGCGGCCTCGTGTTCACTTGGCGAAGCCTCGGCTCATTCGGCGAACCTCGCGGTTTGGCGAACCTCGGTTCCTTACGGCGAACCTCGCGGTTTGGCGAACCTCGCGGTTTGGCGAACCTCGGTTCATTTTGGCGAACCTCGGTTCATTTTGGCGAACCTCGGTTCCTTACGGCGAACCTCGCGGTTTGGCGAACCTCGTCTTTTGGCGGACCTGCGCCATTTGGCGGCCTCGTGTTCACTTGGCGAAGCCTCGGCTCATTCGGCGAACCTCGGTTCCTTACGGCGAACCTCGCGGTTTGGCGAACCTCGGTTCATTTTGGCGAACCTCGGTTCCTTACGGCGAACCTCGCGGTTTGGCGAACCTCGGTTCATTTTGGCGAACCTCGGTTCATTTTGGCGAACCTCGGTTCCTTACGGCGAACCTCGTCTTTTGGCGGACCTGCGCCATTTGGCGGCCTCGTGTTCACTTGGCGAAGCCTCGGCTCATTCGGCGAACCTCGGTTCCTTACGGCGAACCTCGCGGTTTGGCGAACCTCGGTTCCTTACGGCGAACCTCGCGGTTTGGCGAACCTCGGTTCCTTACGGCGAACCTCGCGGTTTGGCGAACCTCGGTTCCTTACGGCGAACCTCGCGGTTTGGCGAACCTCGGTTCATTTTGGCGAACCTCGGTTCCTTACGGCGAACCTCGCGGTTTGGCGAACCTCGCCATCTGGCGAACCTCGCGGTTTGGCGAACCTCGCGGTTTGGCGAACCTCGGTTCATTTTGGCGAACCTCGGTTCCTTACGGCGAACCTCGCGGTTTGGCGAACCTCGGTTCCTTACGGCGAACCTCGCGGTTTGGCGAACCTCGGTTCATTTTGGCGAACCTCGGTTCATTTTGGCGAACCTCGGTTCATTTTGGCGAACCTCGCGGTTTGGCGAACCTCGGTTCATTTTGGCGAACCTCGTGTTCACTTGGCGAAGCCTCGGCTCATTCGGCGAACCTCGCGGTTTGGCGAACCTCGGTTCATTTTGGCGAACCTCGTGTTCACTTGGCGAAGCCTCGGCTCATTCGGCGAACCTCGGTTCCTTACGGCGAACCTCGTCTTTTGGCGGACCTGCGCCATTTGGCGGCCTCGTGTTCACTTGGCGAAGCCTCGGCTCATTCGGCGAACCTCGGTTCATTTTGGCGAACCTCGGTTCATTTTGGCGAACCTCGGTTCATTTTGGCGAACCTCGGTTCATTTTGGCGAACCTCGGTTCATTTTGGCGAACCTCGCGGTTTGGCGAACCTCGGTTCATTTTGGCGAACCTCGGTTCCTTACGGCGAACCTCGCGGTTTGGCGAACCTCGGTTCATTTTGGCGAACCTCGGTTCATTTTGGCGAACCTCGGTTCCTTACGGCGAACCTCGCGGTTTGGCGAACCTCGCGGTTTGGCGAACCTCGGTTCCTTACGGCGAACCTCGCGGTTTGGCGAACCTCGGTTCATTTTGGCGAACCTCGGTTCATTTTGGCGAACCTCGCGGTTTGGCGAACCTCGGTTCATTTTGGCGAACCTCGGTTCATTTTGGCGAACCTCGGTTCCTTACGGCGAACCTCGCGGTTTGGCGAACCTCGGTTCATTTTGGCGAACCTCGGTTCATTTTGGCGAACCTCGGTTCATTTTGGCGAACCTCGGTTCATTTTGGCGAACCTCGGTTCATTTTGGCGAACCTCGTGTTCACTTGGCGAAGCCTCGGCTCATTCGGCGAACCTCGCGGTTTGGCGAACCTCGCGGTTTGGCGAACCTCGGTTCATTTTGGCGAACCTCGCGGTTTGGCGAACCTCGGTTCCTTACGGCGAACCTCGCGGTTTGGCGAACCTCGGTTCATTTTGGCGAACCTCGCGGTTTGGCGAACCTCGCGGTTTGGCGAACCTCGGTTCATTTTGGCGAACCTCGGTTCATTTTGGCGAACCTCGGTTCATTTTGGCGAACCTCGGTTCATTTTGGCGAACCTCGGTTCATTTTGGCGAACCTCGCGGTTTGGCGAACCTCGGTTCCTTACGGCGAACCTCGCGGTTTGGCGAACCTCGGTTCATTTTGGCGAACCTCGCGGTTTGGCGAACCTCGCGGTTTGGCGAACCTCGCGGTTTGGCGAACCTCGGTTCATTTTGGCGAACCTCGCGGTTTGGCGAACCTCGGTTCCTTACGGCGAACCTCGCGGTTTGGCGAACCTCGGTTCATTTTGGCGAACCTCGCGGTTTGGCGAACCTCGCGGTTTGGCGAACCTCGCCATCTGGCGAACCTCGGTTCCTTACGGCGAACCTCGCGGTTTGGCGAACCTCGGTTCATTTTGGCGAACCTCGGTTCATTTTGGCGAACCTCGCGGTTTGGCGAACCTCGGTTCCTTGGCGAACCTCGCGGTTTGGCGAACCTCGGTTCATTTTGGCGAACCTCGCGGTTTGGCGAACCTCGCGGTTTGGCGAACCTCGCGGTTTGGCGAACCTCGGTTCATTTTGGCGAACCTCGCGGTTTGGCGAACCTCGGTTCCTTGGCGAACCTCGGTTCCTTACGGCGAACCTCGCGGTTTGGCGAACCTCGCGGTTTGGCGAACCTCGCCATCTGGCGAACCTCGCGGTTTGGCGAACCTCGCCATCGGCGAACCTCGGTTCCTTACGGCGAACCTCGCGGTTTGGCGAACCTCGCCATCTGGCGAACCTCGCCATCGGCGAACCTGCGTCTTTTGGCGGACCTGCGCCATTTGGCGAACCTCGGTTCCTTACGGCGAACCTCGCGGTTTGGCGAACCTCGGTTCATTTTGGCGAACCTCGGTTCCTTACGGCGAGCGTCGCGCCACGGCGGACCTGCGCCATTTGGCGAACCTCGTGTTCACTTGGCGAAGCCTCGGCTCATTCGGCGAACCTCGGTTCCTTACGGCGAGCGTCGCGCCGGCGGACCTGCGCCATTTGGCGGCCTCGTGTTCACTTGGCGAAGCCTCGGCTCATTCGGCGAACCTCGGTTCCTTACGGCGAACCTGCGTCTTTTGGCGGACCTGCGCCATTTGGCGGCCTCGTGTTCACTTGGCGAAGCCTCGGCTCATTCGGCGAACCTCGGTTCCTTACGGCGAACCTCGTCTTTTGGCGGACCTGCGCCATTTGGCGAACCTCGGTTCCTTACGGCGAGCGTCGCGCCACGGCGGACCTGCGCCATTTGGCGAGCCTCGTGTTCACTTGGCGAAGCCCGGTTCATTTTGGCGAACCTCGTGTTCACTTGGCGAAGCCTCGGCTCATTCGGCGAACCTCGGTTCATTTTGGCGAACCTCGCCCGGCGAACCTCGTATTCGTTTGAACCTCGTCTTGAGGCACCTCGGCAAATTCGGCGAGGCACCTCGGCAAATTCGGCCGAGGCACCTCGGCAAATCGGTAGAGGCACCTCGGCAAATTCGGCGAGGCACCTCGGCCAACCCGACTTGTATAAATAGGGGAGGAGGCTGGATTTTGGAGGGATTTGGGCGGTGGACTTTGGAGAGTCGACTTTGGTGCATTTTCGAAGGCTTCGGCGGACTTGGCGGATTATTTCTTTGGGATTTTGGGATTTTCCTTGGACCCGGCCCTTGCAAGATCTGAGCCGTCGACACAGTTCGAGCACCGTGAGCACAAACCGATCGGCGTCATATCTACAAGCGCAAAGGTGGCGAATTGGTCGAACTTCTGAGATACCCTCTAGATTAAGCCGTCTTAATCTCGGGGATAGCGCTGTGATTTCTCCTAGTAGATCTCACCCGCTCGTGATCCTCTCGCCGTGAGTGTGATCCCGAAGCGATCCTCTCCTTCGTGAGTGTGATCCCCTTAAACCGTTTCCCGTGAAGCGAGCCTGCGTCTGTAGTTCGAACCGGGTTTCCACGGATCCGAATTGCGGTGGTCCACGGACACAAAAGTCCCGACACGGGCAAAGAACCCATGGCGAGGATCCGATATAGCGAGATCCTGCGTGTTTGTTCATCTGAGGAAGAAGTTGTAATTTTTATTTCCATTGTACGCCTTAAAATAAAAGGCATTTCTTTTGAATTTTGTTGTAGGCCAAAGAAGCTGTAAACGAATTCAAGGACAATGAATAACAAACCGACTTTCCCCGCGAACAGGGATTTTGTCATTAGGTTTTCTATTAGGTTATTTTTAAACTTTTTCCCAGAAGTTATAACATTTGCTTTGGGTTGGTGCTCATCAGGCACAACATGTTTTTGATTTTTATGCTCTTCCTCAATTGCTATGGCAATCATCAAGTCATCGAGATTTATTTTTTCCTTTCGAGCTTGAGAGACATTTCGAAACTCTCCCAAGGATGAGGAAATTTCTCGATAATTACCATAACCTGAAATTTTTCAGGAAGCTCCATTTCAGCTTCTCGAAGAGCATGAAGAATGAACATAATTTCATGTGCTTGTTCTGTCACAGATTTACCCTCGACTATTTGAAACTTTAAGAACTTGGATACAGAATATTTTTCAAGACCGATGTCTTCAGTATTATATTTTCTGTCCAGTTCATCCCATAATGCCTTTGCGGTGGCCGAAGAAGAACAATAGACATCAAAGAGCACATTGGACATTGCCAACAAAATGTATCCTCTGGCTATTTGATCCTTCTCCGTCCACTGTGCAATTTTATCTGCACTATTGGGATCTTTTTCATCCGGTTTTGGGCATTCTGACAGTATCATTGCTAACAGCCCTTTAGTCGTCAGCCAAATTTTCATACGTTGCTATCAACATTTGAAGAGCTGACCCGTGAGCTTTTCTGGCATTCCAGACATGTCCATTTTAGGGGCTAAGGCACTAGAACCAACTCCTGAAACAAAAGACATAACTTCAGATGTTAATAATTTCTTCAAGATTGTTGGGAAAAATAAGATTAAAAATAGATCCAGATATAAGCAGAACAAACCACACAGGAATAAAGGAATAGAGCAGAGAGTTAAAAACACTATAACTGGTTAACTTAAAGTCTGAGATACTTTACTGAAATGCCAAATTGTCTCTAAACAAAGAACTAGCCTTGAAGAAATTATGCCCCACCTACGGTAGTGTTGGGTCTGCACAATACTTCCAAGGATGAGACGGCAGCAGTCCAAAGAAGCGCTCTCTTCTGTTACACATCTTGACTGCAACTTCACTTCGCTGGAATCTTCAATACCAGCAGCTTACAGAATTGTAAAAAGAAGACAAGAGAAGAATTTTGTTTCTATTTTCTGTATCTCTCAAATGAATAGAGGAGGTATTTTATATAGGGTTCAGGTGAGCTAAGGGGTTAGACAAGGCTTTGAATGCCAGTTATTGCAACGTTTGTAACGTCTGTTATAACTATCATTCAAACTTTGTAACGTTCGGTCGAGCCCGCTCACTCGCACGCTCGCTTGCATACCAACACAAGTGTACATTTCTAACACCTTTGTTATACCATATATAACACGTATATTAATTTAAACCATTTAAAATGCATTTAATTAGTCAATGTGGTACTAAAACTCACATACTACTAATTAAACACCTTTTAATTTTCATCTATAGAATCCAACCATATAAATGGTATCCTTCCATATAAATCCTCCATTATTCATGTATATCAACATCATCAACACATCCAGATCATAACTGTCGGGGTGATGTATGCTACTTAAACAACACACCGGCCAAGAGTGTAGAGGAACACAAAATTATAGTTTGTATAGATTGATTTGCTTATGACTCCTATATACAAATACACATTATATATTGGATTGAAAAACATTACTCTCATTGTTGAATGGAATCTTACCTTCATTGACGAGTGACGACCACTCATTATAACTAAAACTATCCTTATCCTTGCAGCTGATCTAAGTAGGCAGTTCGATCTTGAATTTTTTGCAAAAAGGAAGCCAGTGCTTTGCAAAGAGAGAAACCTCCCAAAGAGCATAGAACGTGAGAATGGAGCCAGCATCATCTGAGAGATAAACGGTTAGCTTCTCCGGTGCATAATCGTAAGCCATGAGCGATAGAATGGTCGACATAACAAGCGACGGTGGCTTTTGGATGGTGTCTGCAGTGCACACAAAGATGTCCACTTGTGGAAGTTGAACTCCAAATCTGTGGAGAAGGATATTACATAATCTTTTGTAATGAACATATTCATGTGAGTTATTAATATATTCTTACATTTTCAAAAGAAAAAAAAGAGGGCTGTACCTTTGAGACAGCCTGTCCTTGTGAGTTTGATAGTAGATTGGATTCCAACGAGCAGATTGGGTTACAAACCAATAAAAACCAAACCATATCTCAGCTCCAAAGAGACCCAGCCAAGCCCATCTCCCTTCAAGTGGAATATGAGTTGCTGTATAGAACCAAATCAATAATATGCCAACCAAAACTGAGCTAGCGTACAACTTATATGCAGCCCTCCCTTTTGCACTCTCAGCTCTGAAGAGATACCCAGAGCCATTCTCTGCTCCTACCATCTTTGCTAAATCTCTCCTTCTCGTTCTCTCTCTCAAGTTTGTGGTTTGTATTGCTATATATATAATGCATAAGGAGTAGGCTTAAAATGTGAAGTCCTTCCATAGCTCAAGTGTAAATAAATGCTGGCCTTTATGAAACATGGGTAACGATACTTATCATGTTCCAATCAGCATTATTCATGCAAATAAGTACAGATAATGCCTAAAATACAAATATTTGACATCCAAAAGCTATTATGCTAAAGCTCTCATCAAATTGGCGGTTAGTACCAGATCTTTTGAAAACATTTCTCCGACTGATGTGTGAGCTTTGGAGCGCCTATCACTTGGATCTCGAGAATTCAGACAGTATGTGGGACAAGCTTAAGCTTACATAATATTTGTGGGCTCCATAGTGTTCGGTGAGATTGTGTAACAGTTAGATAAGTTCTGAGTTTATTACATCTAAAAGATTTGAAGAGAATTGTAGTGTTTTTGAAACAAATTATGCAACTGAGCTTGATGGTTTTTGTGAATGTTTTGAAAATTTAATATCTTAATGACATCAATATTTTAGAGCATCGCAAGGACTAATTGCAGCCGCACGTTGTACATAAACTAATAATGAAAAAAGTAAATGTTGTACATAAACCAATATCTTCTAAAAATTTTCTTACATTTACATATTTCCCAATTATAATAAAGATATCAATAAAGATGTTTGATTATAATAAAAGAATTTCTCAATAATGTTGAGAGAGAGAGAGAGAGAGAGAGAGGTCCTTTTCTACAATTAAAAATTTCTCACTTCAAACTGTTGTGCGCGGCGGAAAATTTCGGCAGCACCTCTGCCGAACAATGGCCACAACAAGAGAGCTAGATCGCAATAAGAATTCTCGTCTCACCAAGAAAACAAGAATCTGAAGTAAATATCTCAACAAAATGGGATATTTACTCTTCCTCTCATCAGTTCTAGGACTGACCTGTCGAGGGAACCTAAAAGCTATTACAAATCAAATCAACAGCAAAAATATCAATTTTACGTGGTTCGGCAAGTTGCCTACGTCCACGGGGCAAGGAGGAGGAGATCTACTATTAGAGAGAAAGAGAATACAAATAGGGTACAATTCTCACACCAAAATCCTAGAACAAAGCTCTCTAAATCCTCACAAATATCTCCCTCAAATGACGGCTCTGTTTGGTTCGAAAGTTGTTTCCATTTATAAAACTTGAGAAAATTACACTTTTGGTTCTCAGTTACAAAGAAATTAAATAACTCTCTCACAAACTCGAACAAAAGATGCTACAAGTGTAGATCTCTTGTTTTCGTGGGACTTTACTGTCTTGGGGCCAGCGTAATCCGTGGACCACCGAAGCGGCGATCGTCGAATCGGCGGGGTTTAGTTGATGCTTATAGAAACAAGAACTTCAAAGAAATATCTTAGCAAGGTAAGATATCTACTCTTCTCAAGAATAAGTCAAAGCTTAAACTTCGAGGAATCTCCGTGTGGATCGTGTTCTTGAACTCTGGAAGCTTGGATCTCGATTGCCCCTTCGATAGCCGACCTCTGCCCAAGTGGGCGTAGGAGGATATTTATAGTCTTTGGGAAGCGTGCCTTACGAAGAAACACAAGTGTCATAAGTGCTCCACATTTGCGGTTAAGCGGCTTCGAGGCTGCCTCGCGTAAACTGCCTCGCTCCTGGCGAGGCGGTATGGGGTTTACCTGGCGGTGGTAGTATGGGCTGCCTCGGCTATTGGCGGCGATTAATGATCCCTCCGGCTGTTGTAGCGGTTTGGCTGCTTTTTAGGCGCGATTAAATGCCTAAAATCCGCCTAGTGGTATTTTCGGCGATGTAACCGCCCATTAAAGTATCGAGCGTCTCTCGTTGATAAAGTCAAGTGGGCCCCATTAGCATTGATTTAGACCCTTCAAGAGCTCGTTTCAAGTGTTGCGGGTGTCTGCCTTTGGCGAGACACAAATAAAATGTCTCGCCTATAGCGAGACACATCAAATGTCTCGCTTCGTGGCGAGGCACAAACAAATGTCTCGCTTCGTGGCGAGGCACAAACAAATGTCTCGCTTCGTGGCGAGGCACAAACAAATGTCTCGCTTCGTGGCGAGGCATAAACAAGTGTCTCGCCTATAGCGAGACACATCAAATGTCTCGCTTCGTGGCGAGGCACAAACAAGTGTCTCGCTAGTAGCGAGACACAATCTTCCATATGTTGACTTTTTGAGATTTCAGCGGCGTTGTCCTTCGATCTTCTCATAATTTAGTCATATTTGAGGTTCTTCGGCAATTTTGATGCCTACAGCTCAAAACCCTAACCGACCTTTTTGAATGCAGCACCTAGGTCCCAATTTATAGTGTTCTCTCTCCCCTTAGTCCTAACTTTCGGCGATGTGGGACTAATAGGCTGAAACAAAAATCACGCGGTTTTGATGCTCGCGGTTTTGAGGCTCAAACACGAGCTCGTGGCCCCCACGTGAAAACTTTCACGCGGTTTTGAGGCTCAAACACGAATTAATTCGTGGCCCCACCCATGTGCTTCACAATTCTGCACCTCGGTGAAGTTTTCCTAAAACTGAGCCGACACCAAACAACCAAATGTCCCACTTGTTGCGTCCAGGACGAAGTGGAATAAATCCACGACAACGGACTCAATCCACAACAAGTCGAGTACCCAAATGAGAGTGAGAACATTCTCCAAACATTGATATCAACTCACCAAATCGCCTGCATCATAACTGACTGCCTACGTATCCTCTTGCCCAAGGAATCAAGCCTTCATGTAGTTCAACCCAAATGGCGTAGCGGCCTCAGCAATCGCGAATGTGCAACAAGTCTCGCAATGATCAAACTTGTTGCTCGGAACCACCTTTGTGAGCATATCGGCGGATTATCGCCGTGTGGACCTTCACAATCTCCACATCACCATCTTCAAGAACATCACGAGCGAAGTGATAACGAGCGTCAATGTGCCGTCCTTGCATGAAGAACACGGTTCTTAGCCAAATAGATAGCACTCATGCTATCACAATGAATGGTGACGGACCGTTCGCGATATACCAAGTTCCTCCAAAGTCCTCGAAGCCAAATCGCCTCCTTCCACGACCTCGTGCTTACCATATACTCTGCCTCCGTCGTAGACAAAGCAAGTAGGCTGTAAGGTGCATCTTCACCACACCGGTAGCATGGGTCAAAGTGAACACATACCCGTCATAG
This sequence comes from Asparagus setaceus, assembly GCA_012295165.1. Classification (NCBI taxonomy): domain Eukaryota; kingdom Viridiplantae; phylum Streptophyta; class Magnoliopsida; order Asparagales; family Asparagaceae; genus Asparagus; species Asparagus setaceus. The sequence continues at coordinate 57,282,864 of CM022705.1, read as the reverse complement.
ACCGGCGTTTATCTAAATCCCGGCATAATCGAATCAACATAACCAGCGCTGGCGCCCACTGTAGTGTCCCGCCATACACCAAACCAACATTGGCGTACCTCGAATGTACTTCAAAATCCATTTCACGGCGTTCCAATGACCCACTCTGGATCGTGCATGTATCTGAAACCATACTCACCGCTTTGTGACAAATCGGTCTCATTACATACCATTGCGTACATCAAGCTTCCAAGCTGCGGCTCGCATATGGAGTTTTCGACATCAACTCTCGATCTTCAAGCTGTCTTGGTGAGAGGTCGGTGAAAGCTTTAAATGGGCTCCTAATGGTACCTTGGCGGCCATTATCCATGCTAACATGGAACATTTGTAGAACCTTCTTCAAATAAGCCATCATTGTCAAATAAATTTTACCCTTCTTCTTGTCTCTGCTGATCTCCATCCCCAAAATGCGCTTAGCCTCACCCAAATCCTTCATCTCGAACTCCTTTGAAAGCTGTGCCTTCAATTCATTTATAGCAGACCACTGTCGAGGAGATTGCTTCAAGCCATATAGCGATTTCTTTAGTCTGCAAACGAACTTTTTTTTCCCTGCAGCTCGGAATCCCAATGGCTGAGTCATATAGATTTCTTCATCAAGATCACCATGAAGAAATGTTGTCTTCACATCTAACTGATCTAATTCCAATCCATACTGTGCCACCAATGCTAGCAAAATCCGAATCGACGAATGCTTCACCACCGGAGAGAAGACCTCATTATAATCAATACCTTCCTCCTGTGCATAGCCCTTCGCAACCAACCTAGCTTTGTACCTCAATGGAGTGCCTTCAATGCCCTCCTTCTTAGTGTATACCCACTTGCAACCAATTGCCTTCCGTCCCTTTGGAAGCTCAACAAGCTCCCATGTATCGTTCTTGTGAAGAGACTCCATCTCTTCCTGCATAGCTACCTACCACGAATCAGCCTCTGAACTCTGCTCGGCCTCTCTGAATGTAGTAGGTATCATCTCATCGATACTCTCCACCGTAAGTGCATATGCAACTGTGTCGGCATACCGTTCTGGCATATGTATGTTTCTCCTCTGTCTCCGAACCACAATAGAATCACGAACTGAGCGTGGGTCCACGATCACGCACATTTGTACTCATATCCTCCGTGTCACCGTCGTGCTGCGCTGGCGTCAACTTCGATCGGCACTCTAATGGATATTGTACCATCACGGACAATGTGGAGCTGCATCGATCTCCACCACTGCGATATCTCCTTCGTCGGGTCACTCTCCACGATGAGAGTTGGGAAGCTTCAAGATAGAAGCCTCATCAAATGTGGCGTCTCTACTCGGCACAATCTTCTTATCAAGCTGGATCCCATAGCTTGTATCCTTTGACACCACGCTTGAATCCTACAAATATGGCCTTCCTAGCTCGCGGTTCTAATTTATCTGTTCTCACATGATAAAATGCGGGGCACCAAATACCTTGAGCTGGTCATAATCTCGTCTTTGGCTCTCGACCACTTCTCCATAGGGTCTTTCCCCAATCGCGATGAAGGCTGACTGTTGATGAGGTGGCTGCATATGTAAGTGCCTCACCAAAAGATCTTCTCCAAACCACTATCGCCAATAAACATCGAACATTCTTCAAGAAAGACCGATTCAACCTCTCTGTCACCCCATTTTCTTTGCGGTGTATGACTAACCGTGAAGTGTCTCTCTATGCCCTCGTCTCGACATAGGCTGGCGAAGGGGTCTAAAGTATACTCACCACCGTTGTCGGATCTCAGCGTCTTGATCTTTCTCGGTCTGCGGTTCTAATCTCTTCTTCCACTCCACGAATATATCTAGGACTTCACTCTTCTTTGTCATGGTGTACACCCAACATAGCCTAGAATAGTCATCAATAAATGTGACGAACCAATGTCTACCACCAAGTGATGCGTCTTGGTGGGACCCCAAACGCTCAGGTGCACGTAGTCCGTAATACCCTTCGCCCGATGGATGGTCGTTCAACTTCAACTTTGTGCGCTTGCCAGAACACAATGCTCCGAGAACTCAACTTTTCCACTCTTGGCTCCTTTAATAGCCCACAGCGTATAGCGCTGCGGTGACCTTTCACATGTGTGCCTAACCTATAGTGCTAAAGCACGCTCTGTCGCCTCACGAAATAAGCGGAAACAGCGTGGCCAATCTCGGTGCTCCCATTCAGATAGTATAAATTTCGATTGCGGACTCCCTTCATCACCACTAAAGATCCTTTAGTAACCATCTTTTAGTAACCTTCCCTACACCGTTTTTGAAAGTCACATTGAATCCCTTCGCCTCCAAAGCTCCAACTGAGATAAGATTTTTCTTCAGCTGAGGAACAAATCTCACCTCCTTCAACTCATGAACTACTCCATCGTGCATCGTAATCCGCACAGTACCTATTCCACAAATACTACAGGGTTGATCATTTCCCATGATAACAACACCCCCGTCGACTTTCTCAAAAGATGCAAACCAGTCTCGCCTAGGGGTCACATGATAAGTAGCGCCGAATCAAGCATCAATCGATGCTTCCACATGATTCACCTCGGGTAATCAATAGAGAATAGCACGAATCGTCGGAATCATCGCCTTTAGCAATATTCACCTCATTGGCCTTCGGGCCCTTTTTCTTGCCATTTTCTTTCTCTTTGAGCTTTGGACAATCTCTCTTCCAATGTCCACGCTCTTTGCGAGAATCGCATTGGTTCTTTGACAATTGGTGGCCTTCTTGACTTTGACCTCCCTCTATTGCCACCTTTAGGATATGGGCTTCTACCTTTCGTCGACAAGGCGTCGCTGAAGTACTTCGCCGCGGAAAGTCTCCTTGTCCTTCCTCCTCAAATCATGGTTGGTCAATCGTTAGTAACTTCACTATAGGCGATAGAAATGCGTCCGTTCAACAAAGTGAGTACAAAGGTGTCATACTCCTCATCGGGTAAGGAGCCCAATAAAATAAGCGCCTTGTACTCATCCGTTATCTTCTTATCAACATTTGCCAAGTGGGACAACAACTTAGTATAGTTGTTCACATGAGCCGCTAGTGAGGTGCTCGGGACATCACGAAACACGAAGAGTCTTAGCGGCAAGTGCAACTTTGTTCTCAACACTCTTCGCGAGATACTTATTATTGAGAATTTTCCACATCTTCATTGCGGGCGTCACCCCAATCACATCATATTTCAGCTCTGTTCCAAGCGGGACCTGATCACCCTGCAGCGTTCCTATTCATCTTATCCCATACATCCTCTTCATATTTAGGTGGCCTCTCTTGGACCATGATGGTCTCCTCTAAATTTTGAGCATTGGCGCATCACATGCGTCGGCTCATCCACAAACCAAAGTTGATTTTGCCGTCGTACTTCACCACATTAATTTTGGTGTTACGAAAACCAACTTGCATTTGTATTATACTCGCCATTGACTTCTTTGCTTTCACTTTCTTCTCCCATTGCAAACTAACTCCAAATTGTAGAGAAAGAACAACTTTGATAGGATTAAAGAATCACCCAACCGAACCCTAGATCGGTTCCAAATAGATTTCCTAACCACACGAGGAAGCGAAATCTCCAAAGGCAACTCCTAATGCTATCTCCACGAAGCCGAGAACTCTAAGAACTAAGCTTCACACAAGAATCTTCCTCCACCAAACTTCAAAACCCTAGATCGAATCGGGCTCGATACCACTTGTTGTCTTGTGAAAAATTTGTGACACCTCTGTAGAACAATGGCCACAACAAGAGAGCTAGATGCAATAAAATTCCCGTCTCACCAAGGAAACAGAATCAAGCAAATATCTCGTAGGCGAACCTCGGTTGAATGTCGAGCTCGCCGCAATGACGAACCTCGGTTGAGTGTCGAACTTCCTTTGCTTGGCGAACCTCGGTTGAATGTCGAGCCTCGCTGCAATGGCGAACCTCGGTTGAGTGTCGAACTTCCTTTGCTTGGCGAACCTCGGTTGAATGTCGAGGTTCACCGCCGTAGGCTAACCTCGGTTGAATGTCGAGCCTCGCTGCAATGGCGAACCTCGGTTGAATGTCGAGCCTCGCTGCAATGGCGAACCTCGGTTGAATGTCGAGCCTCGCTGCAATGGCGAACCTCGGTTGAATGTCGAGGTTCACCGCCGTAGGCTAACCTCGGTTGAATGTCGAGCCTCGCTGCAATGGCGAACCTCGGTTGAGTGTCGAGGTTCACCGCCGTAGGCTAACCTCGGTTGAATGTCGAGCTCGCCGCAATGACGAACCTCGGTTGAATGTCGAGCCTCGCTGCAATGGCGAACCTCGGTTGAGTGTCGAACTTCCTTTGCTTGGCGAACCTCGGTTGAGTGTCGAACTTCCTTTGCTTGGCGAACCTCGGTTGAATGTCGAGCTCGCCGCAATGACGAACCTCGGTTGAGTGTCGAGGTTCACCGCCGTAGGCTAACCTCGGTTGAATGTCGAGCCTCGCTGCAATGGCGAACCTCGGTTGAATGTCGAGGTTCACCGCCGTAGGCTAACCTCGGTTGAGTGTCGAGGTTCACCGCCGTAGGCTAACCTCGGTTGAATGTCGAGCCTCGCTGCAATGGCGAACCTCGGTTGAATGTCGAGCCTTGCCGCAATGACGAACCTCGCTGAATGTCGAGCCTCGCTGCAATGGCGAACCTCGGTTGAATGTCGAGCCTCGCTGCAATGGCGAACCTCGGTTGAATGTCGAGGTTCACCGCCGTAGGCTAACCTCGGTTGAATGTCGAGCCTCGCTGCAATGGCGAACCTCGGTTGAGTGTCGAACTTCCTTTGCTTGGCGAACCTCGGTTGAGTGTCGAACTTCCTTTGCTTGGCGAACCTCGGTTGAGTGTCGAACTTCCTTTGCTTGGCGAACCTCGGTTGAATGTCGAGCTCGCCGCAATGACGAACCTCGGTTGAGTGTCGAACTTCCTTTGCTTGGCGAACCTCGGTTGAATGTCGAGCCTCGCTGCAATGGCGAACCTCGGTTGAATGTCGAGCCTCGCTGCAATGGCGAACCTCGGTTGAATGTCGAGGTTCACCGCCGTAGGCTAACCTCGGTTGAATGTCGAGCCTCGCTGCAATGGCGAACCTCGGTTGAATGTCGAGCCTCGCTGCAATGGCGAACCTCGGTTGAATGTCGAGCCTCGCTGCAATGGCGAACCTCGGTTGAATGTCGAGCCTCGCTGCAATGGCGAACCTCGGTTGAATGTCGAGCCTCGCTGCAATGGCGAACCTCGGTTGAATGTCGAGCCTCGCTGCAATGGCGAACCTCGGTTGAATGTCGAGCCTCGCTGCAATGGCGAACCTCGGTTGAATGTCGAGGTTCACCGCCGTAGGCTAACCTCGGTTGAATGTCGAGCCTCGCTGCAATGGCGAACCTCGGTTGAATGTCGAGGTTCACCGCCGTAGGCTAACCTCGGTTGAGTGTCGAACTTCCTTTGCTTGGCGAACCTCGGTTGAATGTCGAGGTTCACCGCCGTAGGCTAACCTCGGTTGAATGTCGAGCTCGCCGCAATGACGAACCTCGGTTGAATGTCGAGCCTCGCTGCAATGGCGAACCTCGGTTGAATGTCGAGGTTCACCGCCGTAGGCTAACCTCGGTTGAATGTCGAGCCTCGCTGCAATGGCGAACCTCGGTTGAGTGTCGAGGTTCACCGCCGTAGGCTAACCTCGGTTGAATGTCGAGCCTCGCTGCAATGGCGAACCTCGGTTGAATGTCGAGCCTCGCTGCAATGGCGAACCTCGGTTGAGTGTCGAGGTTCACCGCCGTAGGCTAACCTCGGTTGAGTGTCGAGGTTCACCGCCGTAGGCTAACCTCGGTTGAGTGTCGAACTTCCTTTGCTTGGCGAACCTCGGTTGAGTGTCGAGGTTCACCGCCGTAGGCTAACCTCGGTTGAGTGTCGAACTTCCTTTGCTTGGCGAACCTCGGTTGAATGTCGAGCCTCGCTGCAATGGCGAACCTCGGTTGAATGTCGAGGTTCACCGCCGTAGGCTAACCTCGGTTGAGTGTCGAACTTCCTTTGCTTGGCGAACCTCGGTTGAGTGTCGAGGTTCACCGCCGTAGGCTAACCTCGGTTGAATGTCGAGCCTCGCTGCAATGGCGAACCTCGGTTGAGTGTCGAACTTCCTTTGCTTGGCGAACCTCGGTTGAATGTCGAGCCTCGCTGCAATGGCGAACCTCGGTTGAATGTCGAGCCTCGCTGCAATGGCGAACCTCGGTTGAATGTCGAGCCTCGCTGCAATGGCGAACCTCGGTTGAATGTCGAGCCTCGCTGCAATGGCGAACCTCGGTTGAATGTCGAGCCTCGCTGCAATGGCGAACCTCGGTTGAATGTCGAGCCTCGCTGCAATGGCGAACCTCGGTTGAATGTCGAGGTTCACCGCCGTAGGCTAACCTCGGTTGAGTGTCGAACTTCCTTTGCTTGGCGAACCTCGGTTGAGTGTCGAGGTTCACCGCCGTAGGCTAACCTCGGTTGAATGTCGAGCCTCGCTGCAATGGCGAACCTCGGTTGAGTGTCGAACTTCCTTTGCTTGGCGAACCTCGGTTGAATGTCGAGCCTCGCTGCAATGGCGAACCTCGGTTGAATGTCGAGCCTCGCTGCAATGGCGAACCTCGGTTGAATGTCGAGCCTCGCTGCAATGGCGAACCTCGGTTGAATGTCGAGCCTCGCTGCAATGGCGAACCTCGGTTGAATGTCGAGCCTCGCTGCAATGGCGAACCTCGGTTGAATGTCGAGCCTCGCTGCAATGGCGAACCTCGGTTGAATGTCGAGGTTCACCGCCGTAGGCTAACCTCGGTTGAGTGTCGAACTTCCTTTGCTTGGCGAACCTCGGTTGAATGTCGAGCCTCGCTGCAATGGCGAACCTCGGTTGAATGTCGAGCCTCGCTGCAATGGCGAACCTCGGTTGAGTGTCGAACTTCCTTTGCTTGGCGAACCTCGGTTGAATGTCGAGGTTCGCTGGCGTGGCGAACCTCGGTTGAATGTCGAGGTTCACGGCGTAAGCGAACCTCGGTTGAATGTCGAGCCTCGCTGCAATGGCGAACCTCGGTTGAGTGTCGAACTTCCTTTGCTTGGCGAACCTCGTGCGAATGAAGGGTTTATTTGCTGGCGAACCTCGGTTGAATGTCGAGCCTTGCGCAATGGCGAACCTCGGTTGAATGTCGAGCCTTGCGCAATGGCGAACCTCGGTTGAATGTCGAGCCTCGCTGCAATGGCGAACCTCGGTTGAATGTCGAGCCTCGCTGCCATGGCGTTGTAGGCGAGCTTCAAGCAGCGGCGAGCACGCTCTGAGCGACCTCGAGAACATGCTACGAAGGCGGTCGTAACTCTCAAACCGTATGTCGAATTGGGCCGAATTATATATGAAAATGCGACTATGTCGGCGAGGCGGAGCCAATTGTTGCGGTCGTTTTGCCTAATTCCTTCCCGTTCGAGAGACATCAGCACTTTTGTCTATTTTGTAAAGTCAAGCATTGGTGAACTTAACCTTTAGGCGGGCGACTTCACTCGAGATGGACCCTTAAGCTCTTTTGCTCACCCCGAAGTTGTCGTGGCAGGATTAAGGTAATTTTATTGCCTACAAAACCCCTCAAAGTTTTGAGACTTGAATGTGATTGAATGGAGTGCGGAACACTTTGGATATGAACTTATAAAATGGTCATTTGTCTGAGGCGGGCGAGAACACGGTAAATTTGAATTCTTCCCTTGCGGCTAATGATAAGCCCTCTAGGATTTTAGCAAACCCCGACTATCAGCAGTTTGATGTGCCTTTACCGATTACCGTTTGAATCGGGCTAGCCATACTTTTCCCCTCGGTATGGTGAGTTTGCGAGGAGTTTCTTTTAGGCTTAATGCTAAAATCTCCCTCTATCCTTAGCCGTTTAAAGCGTTGGATTAAAAGATAAGGGCAAATAGCACGGTAGGCCATCGTGTGGAAATGATCGAATCGTTCAGTGACATGAAAGTATAACGATCGCGATCAAAAAGCAATCAAGTTGTTCGCTGACTTAAAAGTATAACAACGGTGATTACGAACAAAATCATTTAGAGGAATGATCATGTGGGAGTAGTTAAGTCGCTCAGCTGACATGGGAGTATAGCGACTATGGTTGAAATAGAGGCACATCGCATGGTAGGCCACTATTCGGAAATGATCGAATCGTTCAGTGACATGGGAGTATAACGATCGCGATCAAAAAAGCAATCAAGTTGTTCAGTGACTTAAAAGTATAACAACGGTGATTACGAACAAAATCATTTAGAGGAATGATCATGTGGGAGTAGTTAAGTCGTTGATGACATGGGAGTATAGCGACTATGGTGAAATAGAGGCACATCGCATGGTAGGCCACTATTCGGAAATGATCGAATCGTTCAGTGACGTGAGAGTATAACGATCGCGATCAAAAAAGCAATCAAGTTGTTCAGTGACTTAAAAGTATAACAACGGTGATTACGAACAAAATCATTTAGAGGAATGATCATGTGGGAGTAGTTAAGTCGCTCAGCTGACATGGGAGTATAACGACTATGGTTGAAATAGAGGCACATCGCATGGTAGGCCACTATTCGCCAGGGAGTTGATAGGGTATATTGCTTGGTTGGACAAGCGTCGTTCGCGGGAATGGCGATCACGGACTATCGAGGTGATTGTTAACATGGCGGTGGGAGTGGTCGTCATCTGTTTGAGAGGATTGACGAGGAAATCTTGAGGAACTATCGAGGTGATTGTTAACATGATAGTTTTGGGGTCCCGCCATCCTATTGACGAGGATTGGCGAGAATTTGGAGAAATTGGTTATCTGTTGTGATTGTTAACATGATAACTTAATGGGAGTTTGAAAGAAGACTACGGGTAGTACTTTTGAAACTTACCATTAATAGGCATCATGATTACGTCGCCTTCTTGATTGGTTAGGCGGTATGCTCCATTCGAGTAAGCAGACTCCACCACGAATGGTCCTTCCCATTTTGGTTCGAACTTCCCCTTCTTTTGGAGTTCAAAATCATCGGCGCCGGACAATGAGAACGAGGTCGCCTTCCTTGAAAATCGACATCGGACTTTCTTGTCAAATGCTTTAGAAATCGAGTGCGGTAAAGCTTCGATATCTTTGTTGAGCACATGTCGCTTTTCATCCGGCATTTCAAGTTCCTTAAAGCGTCGTGATGATTTTCCTCGGTTGTCATTCGGTGGATAGCGCCATTGAGCGATGGGATTTGAATCTCTAACGGTAAAATGGCTTCACAACCATAAACCAGAGAATATGGGGTGGTACCTGTCGGTGTGCGAACCGTTGTACGGTAAGCCCACAGGCTTTGCCCCAGCTTGTCGTTCCAATCCTTCTTGTTTGAAGAGACCATCTTAGTAAGGATCTTGATGATCGTCTTATTAAAAGCTTCAGCTTGTCCATTCGCGGCGGGGTAGTAAGCTGTTGACGCTAGATTCCGGATTCGAAATTTATCGCAGAATCGCGTGAAGGCATGACTGACAAATTGCGGACCATTATCGTGGACAATCTGCCTCGGCACACCGTACCGGTATATGACATGATGTTTAACAAACTTGATCACATCACTTGTCTTGACCAATCTCAACGGAACGGCTTCAGCCCACTTTGAGAAATACTCAGTTATCGCCAATATGAAGCGATGTCCTTTTGAAGAAGGTGGAGAAATTGGACCGACGATGTCCATTCCCCACGTTTCAAATGGCCAGGACGTGGCGGTAGGATGCAAGTGTTCCGGAGGTTGGTGAAGGTAATTAGCATGTATTTGGCACGCATGGCATCGTTTAGCGTAAGCCGCGGCATCCCTTACCATCGTCGGCCAATAATAACCGAGTCTACGCAGCCGGTCCCATAACTTAGGTCCAGGTTGGTGTGCTCCACAAACACCGTCATGAGCTTCTTTCAAGACTTGCTCTGCTTCCTTAGTTGACAGACATCGAAGCAGTAACCCATCATATGACCTTCTATACAAAGTCTGTAATTGGGAATCATAGTAAAATCTTGATGCTCGTCGACGAATCGACTCCCTTTCTTTTATGTCTTCGGGCAATATCCCATGCAAGACATAGTCGATGATCGGGAACCGCCAGTCTCGTGCTTCAAGTGACTTAGGCTCGTCTTATTTGCCGCGAATCTGTAATGCATATTTTGGCGAAATAGTTGCCGACTAGTCACACTAACCTCGCTGAGTAGCATTCTCATGCGGGGCTAGCGCAAGAGGCATTTATGCTGCATAAGTGTTCATAAGCGGGGCACATGATCAATGTAAAAGCTTTCAAAGTCGACTAAAGTTATGGCTGCTGCATGATGAGGGATAAGGTCCTCGTGCCTGACTTCGTATTCTCCTCTTAGTTGTTTTACGACTAGCTGTGAATCCCCAAATGCTTCAAGGTGCTTCACGCCTAAATGTTTGGCTATGTCGAGACCAATCAATAACGCATTATACTGCCTTTCGTTATTGGTGCATGGTTCGATAGCGACCGCATTTCGTGGTATCACGTGGTTTTGCGGAGATATCAATACTACCCCCACTCCGGCTACAACGGGGCCGTCAGGGGTCGCTCTCGAGGCTCCGTCAAAGAACAACTGCCATACCTGTTCCTTAGAGACCAGATTAGCTTCATAAGGTTCATCAGGCATGTCTTGATACAATTCGACTTTCCCTTTCAAGGGATGATTAGCCATAAGATCACACACAGCTTGACCCTTCATCGCCTTCTGAGGTTTGAAGTGAATGTCGTACTGAGATAATAACAATGCCCATCTAGCCGTTCGACCATTCAACGTGCCAGGCTGAGTCATGAATACCCGTATAGGGTCAATTTTGGAGATGACGTGTATGGTCTGTCCCACTAGATAGTGCCGCATCTTTTGGATGGCGAAGACCAAAGCCAAACATTCCTTCTGAATGGGAGGGTATCGATACTCGGCCCCCGACAGTGTCCTACTGAGGTAATAGATTGCCTGTTCGTGGCCATTGTCATCGTCCTGTGCTAAAAGACCTGCTAACGCATACTCGTAGCGGATGTAAATCGAAGGGCTTTCCCGATTTAGGTGCAACTAACACGGGGATTAGAAAGATATGTTTTGATCTCTTGAATGCCTTAGGCAATCTTAGTCCCAAGCGAGCGATACACCTTTCTTCATGAGCTTGAGAATGGTTGACATTTCCCAGATAAATTGGAAATGAATCTGCGAATGTAAGCCAAACGCCCTTGGAGACCACGAAGCTCTCTGAGGCTCCTAGGAGGTGGAAGTTCTTGGATAGCTTTGACTTTATCCGGTCGAGGCATATCGTCTGCTGTGACCACGAACCCTAGGAATTTGCCACTAGACATCCCGGGAAAGACTTAGTTGGGTTCATCTTCGGTGATGTGCCGCATTATCTCAAATCTTTGTCCTCAAGTCGTGTAAATGATCACTTTTGTGGCGACTCTTGACCACTAAATCGTCTACGTAGCATTCTCTTGTCTTTCGTAAATGTTTTGGAAGATAGTGGTCATAACTGCGGTATGTAGCCCTGCGTTTTCAAGCCGAAGGCATAAGCGTATAACGGTATATTCGGCGGTGTTGGGCGATGTGCTTTTCATCATCGGGGTGCATTTTGATTTGATTGTACCACGAAAAGCCATCCATAAAGACATCCTTTCAAATCCACACGTGTTATCGGCGATAATATCCGTGATTGGTAAAGGAAAATCATCTTTCGGACATCTTTGAATTTAAGTCTCGATAATCAGCGCCGCGGTAGGATCTGTCGCTTTTCTTCAAAGCGGGTACTATATTGGCTACCGGTCGGGTGTTGAACCTCGAATGAACCACCTTTGATCGGCTTCTCGATTTCTTTCTCAATGGCCTTCATGACCTGAGGGGCAAATCGTCGTTCTTTGTTGTTTAACGAGCTTAGCGCTGGTTCGATATTAAGGCAATGCATAGCCACTCGAGGGTCTAAGCGGGCATATCTTCATAACTCCAAGCGAAGACATCGATATATTCCGTACCAAAGCGATAAGGCTCTCCTCTTCTTCATTTGTCAAACTATAAACTTATGAATATGGGCTTGGATTAGCCGTCCCCATATCAACTTCGGACTATTTTTTCATCAATGGGCGGTTCTCGTTGTTCAAAATAATGTTCCCATTGCATTCCAAGCTGTTGACTCAGCGGATCCTCGAATAGCGGTAAGAGATCATCTTCTTGAATCTCTATTGGATCAGCGAGGTCATATTGGCCATCGGGGACCTAATTTCTGTCCTATCTTGGCGTCGAGAATCGAGCTGCCCGAAGATGAGTGATCGACTCACCCTCGATCGTAGCGTGCCACGGTCGGTGGCGACTCATATCCCAACCCTTTACGAAGTTTTATGATAGTAATCATCGGTGGCCTTAGGGACATAAGCGGTCGGATCGGTGTCACGATGCCTTTTCCGTAGCTTAGTCCTTCTTTGCGAAGGAAATCATACCATTTTCTTCATCAAATTTGGCCGTCGTGAAGTATGAGAATTGGGGTTCCTTTTCCTCTGTTTTGGGCTGCTCTAGCTCGTTTTGTGACGGTGATTGACCTTCCCAAGGATAATGTCTTTCGATCGCTATTCTGGTGGTATCACAAAACCGCGAAGAGTCATTATGCCTTTGGGTCATCATGAGCGGCGGCCGAGTTGGCATGTGCGGTGTAGGTTCGACATACAACGTGGCGAAATTTCGACATTAAGTCGATATGACTTTTAACACCGGTCGTAAGCTAAATCATAATCTTCATTGAAAGCGGCGATATCGTCGCCGGGATCATTGGATCGATTACAAAGGGTTTTACATCATTGAACACAACTCCTTGTTGGGACTCTATGTCGACCTCATTTCATTTGTCATAGTCCTCGATCGTGGTTCATCGGTTTGGCCCTCCTCAAGGTAGTGGGCGAATCGGTAAAATAATTCTTCACACCTTTGAATGGTTGCCTTTCGCGACCGGTGTTTTAACCATCCCTCTTCATCTACATACTTCATGCATTGATGCAATGTAGGCGGGGCGATCAAGTTTTCATGGATCGAGTCGACCCAATAGCAAATTATAGGATGTATCGGCATCAATGGCGTAGCGGTGGCGTCGTCTTCAAGTCTCCTATCGGCATCGAGTTTGATTTTGCCCAAGGGACGAATTGGTAGCATTGAAACCATAGATGGTGGTTCTGTTGTCGCTAAGCGATGCGGTATCGAGATGTTGTATAATTCTCAATGGGATGATACTCAATGCAGATCTGGATCAACTTGAGCTCGGTTGATCCGGACGAGCCAATATAACGGTAAAGTATAATGACCTATCATGCTTGGGTTCTTCACTTGCATGTCCTCAGGAAAAGGTAATGCAAGGTATTGGCCCTGAAGACACGGTGACATTGGCGCAAACTTACGTTGAGCTTTACGGGAAATGGCGAAAGGCCGTTGTCCTTGATGCTTCTCATGAGCTTCTACGGTAGATTGAGAAAGCCGTAAGAGCTCGAGCAGTGATCCTCGCCGGGATGTTGGAGAGTTGGGCTAAAACATCGAGCTGGAAAGGGGCCTTCAAAGTTTCGGTGTGTCCTTCTGGCGCTTTGTTGTACGGACCTCCCTTGTTTTGGGCTCACCAAGCGCCTTCTTTGCTATGTCGGTGTTGCCTCGGGATACTCCCTTAAGAACTCCTTTCCACAGCGGGTGTGGCTGATGCAGTCGGCGTGGCGGGACGATTGCTCCTTTTAAATTTGGCCGAGGTGGCGTTACAAGTCTTCCCTTTGGACTTTGAAGAAGTCCATTGCTCATCGATAGCAAGTCGGGGTGAACCCACATAATTTAAGCCTTCGGTGGTGTAAGGACCATACCTTGTTCCTCCCGTTCTTTGGAGGTCAAAGTTCACAACTCGCTTCCGCTGAGGGATCGGCTTTACTCCATCTTGCACTTGGAATTCGAAAAATCACCAAATTGGAGGCGACCATGTTTGCGGACACCTTCTTCGATCCTCTCGCGAGTCATAACACACCTCTAACAAGACTTGGATCTTGTCCTTCAAAGCGTAGCATGATCTGTCGAGTGGTATACCATTCGATGGTACATGCGATATTTTGGATCATCCGTCCTTGAAGCTTCCTCCGGCTTCCTCATTTCGGAGCGTGATCTTGTTCATTTTGAGTAAAGTTTAAGGATTGGTATGACTGGTCATCCTTAAAGTCATACTTCCTCGAGGGCGGTACATCAAAAACATTCGATTTACGCTTGAAGGGTCTCGAAGTAGGTTGGGTCTCCGGCCAAAGTCTCCTTCCCTTCGATTGCTTTTGAGGAATAAAATTGTTACGATTACCCCCTTTTTATGGCGAGAATCACGGGGTTCCTCGGCCGATCCTCGAAGCATGTTCTCAACTTGCTCCCCTTGCCTCACCAAGTCTCTCCAAGAGTGTGCTTCAAGCGCACCCATCTTGAAAGTATGTTGGCGAGAGGTTGGCTCGCACATCCCGATGAATGTCGCTTAGAGGCTGGTCAGGAATGCAAAGGCAGTTCGGAATCGCAGCGAAAGTCTTGTGAGACTCCGTCTTCTTTTGCTTTTCGGCCCGACAAAGTGGCCATAGACACCTCGGTGTCATCATCGAAAAATCGGGCCATAAAAGCCTCGCACATCTTTCCAAGGCGATAGAACCGGGCTCTAACCTTGAAACCACTTTCGGCGACTCCCTTAAAGTCTTTGATGAATAGTCGGGTCATAATAGGATCGTTACTGTTATATGCGGTTTGCGCTTGGAAATAGTAGATGTGTTGCGACGGAGAACTTTTCGTCAGTGCGCTAGGTTAAGTGGCATGAATTTTGGAGGATATGGGACATCATCCCATTCTATAGGATATGGCCTCGCCACCCGACTCCTTAGATTGTCCTTGAGTTTAAGGGCATCCGGTGCCTTTGGAAATCCCGCAACATATGATCCTGCTCTTTCGTGCAGCGGATTAGATTCGCTTCGATGACATTGAGTGAACATCATGATCCCGTCGTAGCCTTCTTGCTTCGATTTGGATCCTCCTTAGTCCATCTTCTTCTTGCCTTAAGTTTCTCCATCATCATTTCTAAGCGTCGATAGATTCCTGTTGCGCAAGAATAGTAGCTTGTTGCTCTTCAATTCTTCGTGTCATCTCTTCTTCTCGTTCAGCCATGAGGACACTTGCCTGATCACTAAAATCAGTATTCGAAGGTTGAGACGTAGCGATGCCAGAGTTCTCAAGTTCTTCAGAGGTACCCCCAGCCAATTGGCTATAGTCAAACGGGATTGTCACTCCGGCATGAAGACGGGTTCCTCGATAAGCGCCTTGGCTATTGATTAATGCGCCTCGTAACCACAGGGAATATTGGTCGGGCGACTTCGGGGCTGCTGTTGGGGTCTTGCTCCGCTTTCCCAACCATGTTAATAGTCACTCGGGAATGACCACCGCGCTGCTTGTTTCTCATGGAGAAACCGCCGTCTAGTTGGCGGGTCCGATAATCGCTCAAAACCGAAGGTTGGAGTGTCGATGAACATTGGCGCTCAGCGAGATAAGCTTCTCCGGCGGCAATGAGGTTGCATATGACTAACATCACGCTTGCGAGTGAGGTAATCACGAGATCGAGTGGGCGTTCCCCGGTTGATTCTAAAAAGCGAGCCTCGTATGAGAGTGGCCCTCCGAGCGAGTTTGGCGACCACAGCGAGCTGCCGTTTCCTTTGGCTCTGGCGAAGCTTATGGCGAGGTTATTTGTCATGATGGCGAGGTTCATCATTTTGGCGCTTGTTATGGCGAGGTTCGTCCACTTGCCTTGATGACACCCCATGTCGAGGTTCATGATGGCGAGGTTCATCATTTTGGCGCTTGTTATGGCGAGGTTCGTCAGCAGGCGATGTTCGTCATGTTGTTGGCGAAATTAAGCCAGCGGAGCTCACCTCTTTTCAAGGGGACCTCACATTGTTGGCGAGGTTCGCTGGCGTAGGCGAACCTCGGTTGAATGTCGAGGTTCATGATGGCGAGGTTCATCATTTTGGCGCTTGTTATGGCGAGGTTCGCCACTTGGGCGAGGTTAGCGGTAGGCGGCGTTCAAGCGAGCGAGCTCACCTCTTTTCAAGGGGACCTCACATTGTTGGCGAGGTTCGCCACTTGGGCGAGGTTGGCGGTGGCGACATTAGTCTTGAGGTTCCTGGCGTAGGCGAACCTCGGTTGAATGTCGAGGTTCATGATGGCGAGGTTCATCATTTTGGCGCTTGTTATGGCGAGGTTCGCCACTTGGGCGAGGTTAGCGGTGGCGACATTCGTCTTGTCCTGAACGAACCCTTTGATGATAACGAGGTTCGTTGATTTTCTCTGGTCGATAGTGGAATCCGTCCAACGAGACCAGAGCTCGAGCACGTCGGCGAGCTTGGTTCTGTCGGCGGCGTTATGCAGCGCGTCGAGAGTGGGCGTCAGAAGGTTCGTTCTTCCCATAGGCAGAGCGAGGCTCGCCAGAAGCCAAAACTTGGCTAACAACATCCGAAGTTGACTTGGGTTGCTTAACAACCCACTTCTTAGCCTGCTGGCTAGCTTTTGGAGCCTTGTCCTTGAGAGACAGAGGCTGCTCGTCGAGGTTTACTCGAGAGGATTCAGCAGAAGCCACGGTGGCGTCTCATCTGAGACTTCGGCGACACTTGCGTGTCTTCATTGGGCTAGATGCCCGAGAGGAGAGGAACTCCTCGTACTTACCTGATCGAATTCGATAACCAAGGTTTGAACCTCGGTTGAATGTCGAGCCTCGGCGCAATGGCGAACCTCGGTTGAATGTCGAGCCTCGGCGCAATGGCGAACCTCGGTTGAATGTCGAGCCTCGGCGCAATGGCGAACCTCGGTTGAATGTCGAGCCTCGGCGCAATGGCGAACCTCGGTTGAATGTCGAGCCTCGGCGCAATGGCGAACCTCGGTTGAATGTCGAGCCTCGGCGCAATGGCGAACCTCGGTTGAATGTCGAGCCTCGGCGCAATGGCGAACCTCGGTTGAATGTCGAGCCTCGGCGCAATGGCGAACCTCGGTTGAATGTCGAGCCTCGGCGCAATGGCGAACCTCGGTTGAATGTCGAGCCTCGGCGCAATGGCGAACCTCGGTTGAATGTCGAGCCTCGGCGCAATGGCGAACCTCGGTTGAATGTCGAGGTTCCGCTGGCGTAGGCGAACCTTGTTTGAATCTTGAGGTTGAATGTCGAGCCTCGGCGCAATGGCGAACCTCGGTTGAATGTCGAGCCTCGGCGCAATGGCGAACCTCGGTTGAATGTCGAGCCTCGGCGCAATGGCGAACCTCGGTTGAATGTCGAGCCTCGGCGCAATGGCGAACCTCGGTTGAATGTCGAGCCTCGGCGCAATGGCGAACCTCGGTTGAATGTCGAGCCTCGGCGCAATGGCGAACCTCGGTTGAATGTCGAGCCTCGGCGCAATGGCGAACCTCGGTTGAATGTCGAGCCTCGGCGCAATGGCGAACCTCGGTTGAATGTCGAGCCTCGGCGCAATGGCGAACCTCGGTTGAATGTCGAGCCTCGGCGCAATGGCGAACCTCGGTTGAATGTCGAGCCTCGGCGCAATGGCGAACCTCGGTTGAATGTCGAGCCTCGGCGCAATGGCGAACCTCGGTTGAATGTCGAGCCTCGGCGCAATGGCGAACCTCGGTTGAATGTCGAGCCTCGGCGCAATGGCGAACCTCGGTTGAATGTCGAGCCTCGGCGCAATGGCGAACCTCGGTTGAATGTCGAGCCTCGGCGCAATGGCGAACCTCGGTTGAATGTCGAGCCTCGGCGCAATGGCGAACCTCGGTTGAATGTCGAGCCTCGGCGCAATGGCGAACCTCGGTTGAATGTCGAGCCTCGGCGCAATGGCGAACCTCGGTTGAATGTCGAGCCTCGGCGCAATGGCGAACCTCGGTTGAATGTCGAGCCTCGGCGCAATGGCGAACCTCGGTTGAATGTCGAGCCTCGGCGCAATGGCGAACCTCGGTTGAGTGTCGAGGTTCCGCTGGCGTAGGCGAACCTTGTTTGAATCTTGAGGTTGAATGTCGAGCCTCGGCGCAATGGCGAACCTCGGTTGAATGTCGAGCCTCGGCGCAATGGCGAACCTCGGTTGAATGTCGAGCCTCGGCGCAATGGCGAACCTCGGTTGAATGTCGAGCCTCGGCGCAATGGCGAACCTCGGTTGAATGTCGAGCCTCGGCGCAATGGCGAACCTCGTGCGAATGAAGGGTTTATTTGCTGGCGAACCTCGGTTGAATGTCGAGCCTCGGCGCAATGGCGAACCTCGGTTGAATGTCGAGCCTCGGCGCAATGGCGAACCTCGGTTGAATGTCGAGCCTCGGCGCAATGGCGAACCTCGGTTGAATGTCGAGCCTCGGCGCAATGGCGAACCTCGGTTGAATGTCGAGCCTCGGCGCAATGGCGAACCTCGGTTGAGTGTCGAACTTCAGCGCTTGGCGAACCTCGAATATGCTACGAAGCGGGTCGTAACTCTCAAACCGTATGTCGAATTGGGCCGAATTATATATGAAAATCGACTATGTCGGCGAGGCGAGCCAATTGTTGCGGTCGTTTTGCCCAATTCCTTCGGTTCGAGACATCGGCACTTTTGTCTATTTTGTAAAGTCAAGCATTCAGGTGAACTTAACCTTTAGGCGGGCCTGACTTCACTCAGATGGACCCTTAAGCTCTTTTGCTCACCCCGAGTTGCTGTGCAGGGATTAAGGCAATTTTTATTGCCTACAACTATTAGAGAGAAAGAGAATATAAATAGGGTACAATTCTCACACCAAAACCCTAGAACAAAGCTCTCTAAACCCTCACAAATATCTCCCTCCAATGACGGCTCAAAAACCCTAACTTCAGCCTTTTTGAATGCCGCACCTAGGTCCCAATTTATAGTGTTCTCTCTCCCTCTTAGTCCTAACTCTGGCCGATGTGGGACTAATAGCTGAAGTAAAAAATCACGCGGTTTTGATGCTCGCGGTTTTGAGGCTCAAACACGAGCTCGTGGCCCCCACGTGAAAACTTTCACGCGGTTTTGAGGCTCAAACACGAATTAATTCGTGGCCCCACCCATGTGCTTCACACAAACCATGCTACGATCTTCTGTCTTTTGCACGTCTGTAGGTTCAATTTCTGATGAAAACTGAGATGCGTGGATTCGTAGTCATCAATGTCACGACCCCAATTTGCAAATCTCGAAGTAACATTAATGGAGCTGGATTCAACCTGTTGAAATCTTCTTCCAAAATATACGTTCATCAAATAACCACCTAATAATATCATCATATGAATTAAAACAAACACTAATTATCCTCTATATTTAAAGGTCTACACAAAACCAATTACACAAGAAAAATAATATTCTCCCTACTAGAAGTAAAATTCTATCTTAATGAGAAAATCTCCTTATTACAAATCAAATTCAACTAACCAGAATATTCATTTAAACTTCACTAAAACCACAATTTGCAATTTCTCAAAGACTAGCTCAATTCTTTCAAAGAAGTATGAGTCTCTCCAATCCACCTAATCACAAGTCTCTAAAAAAAGATGAATACAACACAATGAGTTCACAACTAAATAAGTAGATAAATTTATACATTAAACATTGGTTTGGCAAAAACTAAAATATTTTGACTTGATAAACACAAAATTAAAATAGTAGAAAATCATCAAAACTATCATACTTATTCAAATTATTGAAAACTTAAAAATCATGCAATGGAAAATAAGCAGGCATGTCTCAATGGGGTCAACATTTCAATACTCCGGTTGACTTGGCAAACCCCACAATTATTAAGCCCCTGGTTTCGGGACGGTGAGACCCAAACTTGGGCTTTTAGCGCTAAAATAAAAACCTCATAGAGGCACATTGAGCCCTATTTTAAATGACTTACTTATTTTATTTCTGACATATACTGATATATTGACTTAAGATGCATATGATTTAAGAAAAATGAACAAAGTTTATATAACAAAATATTTTATAGAGAAATGCCAAAGGCCATCAAAATAGTGAAATTAACCACATATGCATTTCAACCTACTATTATATGAACACGACAAGACTATCAATAAGGAAAAATAAGCATAGCTTATACTAAATATCCATGTGCATAAGATCCAATCAACAAAAGTATGCGAATAAATCACACAAAAGGATATAATCCATAAAAAATAAGTCCACATTTACTTAATATAATTTTATATGAAAAATGCACAGTGCACAATGCATAAATTCACCACTTACAAGAATACCAAACGAATATCCAAATACCGCCTTCCACGGAGCCCCTAGAAACCCCTAAGGAAGTGTTAGTCAATGGGAACATTTTCACAATAAGTGAGATAATTGTTGAAGAGGGACAAATTTTTGAAAGTGAGATACTTTACTGGGATAATCGGGGACACTTTTTTGAAGTGATAAAATGGTGTGGGATAATTTATGATAATAAAGAACTATATAATTTTAGCATTTTGATGATATAACTACTATTTATATTTTTAAACTTACTATTATTTATTAATATAATGTTAGTTATTGTTGAATAACTTTTGGTTAGAGTACAATATATTGTTGATAATTACTATAGTAATGCTTCAAAATTTTTATTTTTGAATTATTATGTACAGGTCTAAAACTTAAAGTTTTTCATATTCCTTTTTAACACCCTTTCCCTCATATCTCAATTTCAATAATTTTTAATAAATTATGGATCTATGATTTTTATTTTAAAATAATTATATAAATCTACTACTCAATAAAAAAAGAAAATAACATATAAAGAGAGGATTAAGAGGAAAGACGGTCCGATATGATAATGTGGTCAAATGATGCCGATGACTATTAGAGGAAGAGAGGAGGGAGAAAAGAAAAGAAATATGAAAATTAAAAATAAGAAATAAACATGAGAGTTCTAGTTTTTTACCAAGTAGTTCTAGCCCAAAACTTGGAATAATTTGAGAGACTAGAACTCTCATTTTCGTATAGAGAAATAAAAAAGTGGGATAATTTTTTGTCATTATCTTAGTTCTAATATTGTTTTAGTTCTAATTGACTAACACTATAAAATTTTATCATAGTTCTAGTTCTAATTGACTAACACTATAAATTTTTATCCCATAAATTATCCTAGTTCTAGTTTCGAGTCTCCCCCCACGCCAAAAGAATAAAGAGAAACAAAACATTAATATTACAAACAAATACCCAACGATCACCGCCTAATACTTAAATAATGGAAAAATACCGTCTAGCCCCTTGGATCTAGAAATCTACGCGTCGACGCCCTATTAAAAAAAATCAAAAGCTAAAAATCACCTAAACCCAAAGAAACAATCATTTAACTGCCTCGTACCACTTTACAGCTTATTTCTATTTTTATTCCCGTTTTTACCCCTTTCTCAACGTCATCTCGTCTCCTCCTCAATTTCATCCTCATCCTCATCATCAAGATCTAGCCTTTCTTGCCTTATGTGCTTCCTTCACGGTTGTCACAATATCAGTTTGTCAAATTCTCCGGTGATCTGCCCTAATTTCTTCTTTGTTCTCAAATTTGCGCTTGGCTAGTCATCGGGGTCTCCAATCATCAGTTCTGGTGATGTTGGTGTCTTCATGAGAGGGGAAAGCATGCTCGATAGCAGCGGTTTTCGAGGTCTTCATCGGCATCTTCATCCTATTCTGGGGGCCTGGGGAGTTACCAAGCCAGTATCTTTTGACCTTCGTTTGCCCTATTTTGCCTCAGAACTTGTCTCCCATTGCATTGCAGCTTCGTTGACGCTGGCGGTTACTGACATGACATGGTTGTGGATTGATGAAATCCTATTCTGGGAGGGTTCTATTTGTTGATGCTACGGATCACACAGTCAATTAATCAAGTTGTCAAATGGTTAGGGTCCTCTAACTCCTCTGGATGTCCAAACCAGAAATTCTCTGAGATATCCTGCATGCACATGTCACAAATCGTGAGAGGTTGGGGTTGGATCCCCGGTGATTCCTCCGACGATCAAGTTAGTGGGTAATCTTGAGTGGGGAAATAGGAATTGAACTCGGTGTCCTTAAATAGGTTCAAAGTGCGTAGAAATTGCTTACCTTTATCTGTAAATGGTTTCCCTATTTATAGCAATGATCAGGGGGTAGTTTGGTAACTTTGGCCGACTAACAGCTGGTGGCTGAGTCAGCTTCTACTTTACAAGTGTCGGCTGGCGAGTGGATGGAGGTCACTTCGATCAAGCATGGATCGGCGGCTGAGTCAGATTCACCTTTACAAGTGTTGCCATCCGAGTGGATGAGGTCACGTCAGCATTTAATGCGAAGTGACAGGGGGCGCGTGGTACAACGTGTCTTAAAGATCTACGAGCTTAGAGAATTGATGGCTCTGATCTCGTATTCAATGCGGCAGTGACTCATCGCTGGCGGGAGGCTCGAGGCATGGTATCGTCTTTCTATCCTGGGTCGCATGTCGAGTGGCACCGCCTTTTGAGTCGGCTTCGCAAGATGTCGGCATGGAAGATGGCCGAGTGGGTAACTTGTCGAGTCGACCTAGTGTGAGAATGCCGATATGGTGACATGTAACGCTTCTTGAGCCGGCCTCGCAAGATGTCGGCATGGAAGATGGCCGAGTGGGTAACTTGCCGAGTCGACCTAGTGTGAGAATGCCGATATGGTGACATGTAACGCTTCTTGAGCCGGCCTCGCAAGATGTCGGCATGGAAGATGGCCGAGTGGGTAACTTGCCGAGTCGACCTAGTGTGAGAATGCCGATATGGTGACATGTAACGCTTCTTGAGCCGTCCTCGCAAGATGTCGGCCACTTGAGTCGTCCGAACTGCTGGTTTGATTCCTCTGAGAGTAGATTAACTAGATTATACCTCTAATGCGGGATACTTGTCTGCTATTAAGCACCATTTACTATTCGGATAATTTTGAGATGTCATAACACTATTCATTGTAGGGTAATCAATGGGAATGAGGGAGAACTCTTTCCCTCTTAAAAACTTTCTAAACGAGATGAATTTGTTTTCCTACCTTCCCTTCTTCCTTATTTCTCTCTATCTAAACAAGTCCAGAGAGAAAATGGAGAAGAAGATGAAAGGAGGAGTACATGAGATGATGTGGACAAAGGGGTGAAAAAGAGAATAAAAAACAAGATGAGCTGTAGAGTGGTATAAGGGGATTAAATGGCTGTTTCTTGGGGCAATTGCATATTAGTCCTTAAATCATCTCTAGTTGCCAAATAGTCCTTTGTTATGGTGCTTCGACCGCTCAGACACTAATCACCAATTAATAGCGGACAAGTGTCCCACATTAGGCATAATCCTACCAATTCACAGCGATGAGGAGATCAGTTCCCAGGGCCAGGCTGACTTGAAAGGCAAGATGAGTCGACACCTCTCACCGAGTCAACTCAAACAACGGTACGGGTGGATCCCTCTATCAAGTCGACCCTACAAAGGATGTCTTGTCGCGGTCAGTCCAACCACTGCGCCCCAGCACTTCAAGTGTCGACTCGAAAGGCGGTACCTCTCGACACCCCACACGGTGCCTCGCAAGATAGCTGTTGTCTCAGGTCCCACGCTGACAAGGCCTCGCTATCGCAGTAAATGCATGACCAGTGTATCACAATCTCTTCCCCATGCCTTTAAGACACATCGGATCACGCCGGTGCAACACCCTCCCCGTCAATGTCACATTTAATGCTAAGATGAGCCCATCCCTTCCGCTGCTGACACCTATAAAGATGAATCTGACTCAGCCGCTGACCCATGTCTGGCCGAAGTGACCCCTGTCCACTCAGCGTGCGACACCTATGGGGCTAGGGTTGACTCGGCGGCCAGCTCATACTCGGTCGAAGTGACCGCATTGCCCCGCACACATGATATAAAAGAGAGAACTATTCTCAATACTAGCGTAAGCTGATTCTAGACACTTTTCTGCATTAGAATTCTAGCAGTTTATTGTCATTCCTCCACTCAAAGCACCAGCTGACTTGATCGTCGGAGGAACCACCGGGGTACTAAACCCCGACCTCTTACGTGTGTTCATCTGTGCAGGATCTGGTGGCCCCTCTTCAGACCTGATATCCGGAGAAAGTCAGCGAATCCCCATCATCGTCCTCAAGCACCATATTAATTGACTGTGTGATTTAGAATATCAACATCCCTCAAATCTCATTATTTGCTTATTAGTCCATTAATTCTTCAGTTT
The DNA here is from genome assembly GCA_012295165.1 of Asparagus setaceus. NCBI lineage: Eukaryota > Viridiplantae > Streptophyta > Magnoliopsida > Asparagales > Asparagaceae > Asparagus > Asparagus setaceus. The sequence goes on along the minus strand of CM022705.1, from coordinate 57,258,639 downwards.
TCTTGACATACGTTCCTTCTGTTAGAAATTTTGTCAAACTTCTTTTACTCTAGTTGAGTTAATGCTTAACCCAACAACTCAAGTTACCTTATTGTCTCTGGAGTATACATTTCCCTCCCAAGTTTTGGGTTTAGAGGGAAGCTAGCCATGGGAATAACCTCAATTTTGGGTTTGGTGGAAGCATGAGACCAATGGAGAAGAAAGAAAGTGGGTTTGAGTTAGAATAGGTGGGGGTATAATGGGTATTCTACCTAATTTCGTCACATTTAACGGTCATTAAGAACACCACTTAACATGAGGGACGGATTGGCAAGAAAACTGAAGATTTAAGGGATTAATAAACAAATAATGAGATTTAAGGGACTATTTGGCAATTAAAGATGATTTAAGGGACCAATAAACAATTAACCCTTGTTTCTTTGGGTCTAAGGTGTTTTCAGCTTTTGATTTTTTCCATGAGGGCCGAACGCACAGATTTCTAGATTCAAGGGGATAGAAACCAATTTCCCTTAAATAATTAATTAATATGATATATTAATCATACCAATCACTTAATCTATATCCTTTGAATATAACTAGCTTAATATATTGGCTATATGATCTGCTGCTTTAATTTCTTATGTGGGACGTCCCAAGGCTGGTAACATGAAGAAGCCTCATACTTTGGGAAGATTAAGAAAAAAATAATTAAAGCAAATTTTGCACAAAAAGGTTGCAGCTATATGCTTCACTTCTAAGCTTAGCCTCACATGAAAATCTTAAGCTCTTTGCATAAGTGAAGGATTCACAAGGATTTAATAAAATCTGCGAATTCTTGGTATGGCTGAAGGATGCATGCCTAAATACCTATATTTATAGCCATGACTGCACCTCAAATATGGAAATAAAGGAATATTAATTTTCATAGATACACTACTTAAGATAGGCTTAGAAAACATCTACCTTCTTAATATTTTTTATCCACATATCCAATTGCTTCTCTCTATCGGTCTCTATTTTTTTCCTCACCTGACAACATTCGCTCCAGAGAAGAGAACGCGAGAGAAAGATGTAGAGGCGGCTACAGGAGTAGAGTTTTCTTTATTTAAGATACCATTTACAAGTAACCCCTTTATAAATCTGCAATTACGCTTGCTATAATAATTAGTATTAATATAGACATAAAACCCTCTGATAATTAATATGCATGTACAAACTAAATAAAACAACTCAATAATTTTAATAATTCATCACATAACTTATATTTTAATATATTATTATCAAGATAAAAATTAGGGATATTACATGCTGTCTCCTTAATAAAAGTTTTATCCTCAAAACTTGAACATACTTAGTTGTCAATAAGATCATTTGATAGTTTTCTTTAACCTTTAATCAAACATTACTGTACTATATAGTACTATAACTATCATCACCATATACTTAAATGATGTAGGACGCTTAACGGATAATTTAATGGAGAAGCGGGACAATCACAAGCTAAATACGAATACATACATGTTATTGACTTCCGCAAAAAAACGATCATATCTTCTAATCCGGAAGGTAGATTCCGACATATTATATATGAAAATCGCCTATCTCGACGAGATGAAGCCAACCGAACTGTCAGATTTTCAAAATCTCATTAGTATCACCAGCTTTTAGTAGAAATCCGAAAATAATTAATATTTAGTTTATTTTTAGTAATAAAGTTGGATCTATTTAGATTAGGAAACAAACTTAATTTTGATTGATGTTGGACTGATTTGTTTCCTATATTATAAGGAGTCTTTTAGGATAGAATTTGATATTTTTATTTCTTTATAATTCTAGTCTTATTAGGAGTTTATTTTATTTTTCTATTTAAGAAGAGTCATGTAACCCCAATGAATAATACAACTTTTTTATTAATAAAATTCCTCTTTAATATTTTCTTCGTGGATTCGAAGTTCTTCGTGGATTTAGAGATCGTTCTTTGTGGATTCAGAGAACACCCCTTGGTGGATTCCGAGGTTTATCACTTCCGCGCTGCGTTAATTGGTATCAGAGACTTGATTTTCCGATCCGATGGCAGGCGACGAAGCCTCTTATTTCTAACTGAGTTCGATGAGTTGAAGACCGATGTTAATCATATTAAGACTATCATAGATCAACTTGCGTCAGCAGTGGAGCGTCTGAACATGGTAGGAGTTTAAAATCGCGTTGATGATCGCCAACGACGTGATCTGACTCCACAAGACGAATTTAATGGCGACAGCGATGACTATGAAGCCCCACGCCGCGGTTATGATCGCAGAGACCGCCGTCGACGGGATATTTATGATACTGGAGGATTCAAGATGAAGATGGATTTGCTATCTTGTAACGGACAACTTCATATTGAAGAATTTCTTGATTGGGTTGTAGAGGTGGAGAGGTTTTTCGAGTATATGGAGATCCCAGATGAGTGAAAGGTTAAGTTGGTCGCCTACCGACTTAAGGGTGGAGCATCTGCTTGGTGGAAATCAGTGTGCCTGAATCGATTCCGTCAAGGAAAGCCGAAAATCAATAAGTGGGAGAAGATGAAGAAATTATTGAGAGACCGTTTCTTGCCTTCTAACTACAAACAATGTCGGGTGTCTTTGAAAGATTCTTTTACCTTGGCCGACACGGTCCGTCAGACGAAGAATGTGGAGCGAGAACTTGAGCAGAACGACAAAGGATCTTCATCATGGATGTTTTTAGAGAGTTATCAAACTAGTTATGATTATGGCAAAACTAAGAAAGCTCAATTCATCTCTGAAAAAGAGTCTAGATTTGTAAAGAGCACCGAAAAAGCAACAACAAAGACTTCATCAATTATGTCGATCATAGAACCAAAGGTATTTAAGACAGAGATTGCTACGGAGAAGGTTTCTTTAGTGGCAGATAACGAGACACTCACTACCGAAAAGGAAGATTCTGCCACCCACTAGTAGAATAATAACCTAACTAGACGGATCAAACTAGACGGAAATTTTCCGTCTAGTTTGATCAAAAATAATTTCATTCCATTCCATTCCATTCCATTCCATTCCATTCCATTCCATTCCATTCCATTCCATTCCATTCCATTCCATTCCATTCCATTCCATTCCATTCCATTCCATTCCATTCCATTCCATTCCATTCCATTCCATTCCATTCCATTCCATTCCATTCCATTCCATTCCATTCCATTCCATTCCATTCCATTCCATTCCATTCCATTCCATTCCATTCCATTCCATTCCATTCCATTCCATTCCATTCCATTCCATTCCATTCCATTCCATTCCATTCCATTCCATTCCATTCCATTCCATTCCATTCCATTCCATTCCATTCCATTCCATTCCATTCCATTCCATTCCATTCCATTCCATTCCATTCCATTCCATTCCATTCCATTCCATTCCATTCCATTCCATTCCATTCCATTCCATTCCATTCCATTCCATTCCATTCCATTCCATTCCATTCCATTCCATTCCCCCCTGCTTCCTCCACTGTCCCCCTCCCTCCATCCTCCCTCGTCTACCCCTCCTTCCTCTCCCACTTTCCTCTCACCCTCCGGAGGCATGGTGTGGATCTCATCGCCTAAAAGGTATTATTTTTCTAAAAATTCAAGTTTTCAAATTTTATTTTGTTTATTGCTGAATTTAGTTTAAATACCCTAAATTATGACGTAAAATTAACAAGTAGAGTTTATAAAACTAATTAAAAAATTCAGTTAATTACCCTATCACGAACAACATGATTAATCATAAATTTAATTGAATACTTAGTTAAAGATTAACTCTAATTGAACACCCGAATTATGATAGCCGATTTACACTAAGTTCCGTGCGTACTAAAATTATGTGTGATGATATGAGTTTGTGATGCGAAATTACGTGAAATAAAAAAATTCCATAAAATAGAGTGATATATAACACATTATAATAAATTATAATGTGTTATATATCCAATTTAGGTGAATGAAAAAGATAGCGTTACCCTAGATTTCCCGTCCAATAATTACATCCAATTCTTTTGACTTATAATATATAAGATATACGACTCATATTTGGGTAGGAGATGAAATTTTCTACCCAAAAATGATCGTTTACGTTATATTATAAGAAGAAAGAATTGGAACTAAAATTCGTAATTATTGGATCTGTCCTTCTCGGACGGGTTAGGAATATAGTAGTGCATACATTCAACTTTGTATACTTTGTATGTTTTCATTTCTTGAAAGTTTCGGTAGCACGTGTTCGTTGTTCTCCGTGTACAATAAGCGTATGTTGTTCTGCGTTTCGGTTTGCTGCCAATACGCATTATAACATCCGCCGCGATTAATCTGAGGAGAACAGCGGTAAGTCTACCGAGTAGAAAATGAAAAGCTGCTATCTCTGAATATTAAACACTATATTCTTAATGGGATAGAAGCCTTCCTATGACAGCCGGTAGATTGTGGTAATTATTTCCTATATACATTTTAAATTTAATTTAAGAGAAAATTTTTTAATTATTAAATGATGTATGTATGAGAGGTAGGATGTGAGTTGTGCGTATATTATTACAGACGATTCATAAATTTACATGAAAGTAGTGAGATTAATTGAAGTTAATAATTGTATAAAATTTACAGATGAGGGTAACTCCTGACAAATCGTGGATAGATATCCCTCGACTTGAAAGATTTCGTGACACGCGATATAAGGAGGGATGTGGCGCATTCATGCGGTATGCGAAATGAATCAGAAATCTAAGAAGCGGTGCTATGTATTGTCCTGTTGTAGGTGTAGGAATATGAAGCTCTTGAATAGAAATGATATCTGGCTCCATCTAATTAAATCGGGCTTTGATGAGAACTATAAATATTGGTCATATCACGGAGAAGATTGCGGTGAAGATGAGGAGCGAATGTGCATGTTGGTACGTCCGGTGGCTACGATTAGGCGACCACGAGAGAATGTTCAATGATATGGTTTCACGTCCGATCGAAAATAATATCGATGACAATGGGGAAGATGATACCGAGATGACATTGAATATGATATCGAAATGATCTTTGAAAAGGTCGTAGATGTCGAAGGTGAGGAAAATCTTGAAGATATGCGCCTTCCGCAGATGTAGAGGAGATAATGAAGCTAGTAGAAGATCATGAAAAGGAGCTATATGAGGGTTGTACCGATTACTCAGATTTTCTTTTATCTTTGAAACTCCGCATATTAAGACACCGAGTGGAATGGTCGATAATTATTTTGAAATGCTTCTAGATTTGCTTGGACGGTTATTCACGGAGGAGAGGCTAGCATACCGAACAACTTATCGGTGAAAAGATTGTTTCCGCTCTGGGTCTTGATTATAATAAAATCGATGCATGTCCGAATGATTGTATGCTATACTATAAAGCCAATAAAGACCTTCAGGAGTGTCCGACGTGTGGAGTTTCTCGGTGGAAACAACGCAAAAACTCTTCAACAGGGAGGACACCAAGTAGAGGGGATGCGTAAGAAGATTCCAAAGAAAGGTGCTTCGTCATTTTCCATTGGTCCCTAGATTGCAACGATTGTATATGAACAAAGAGACCGCAAAGAACATGAGGTGGCATAAAGATGATCGAATAGATGATGGTAAATTGAGACATCCTGGCGATGCTTTAGCTTGGAAGCATATTGATAAAATCTATCCCGTTTCTTGATGATTGTAGAAATATCGGGTTGGGCTTATCTAGCGGCGGATTCAATCCGTTTGGGGTAATGAGTTCGGCCGGTCTACTTGGCGGTAGTATTAATGCCATATAATTTACCTCCATTGCTTTGTATGAAACAGTAGTATATGATACTCGTTCGATACACGGCAAGCACGCATCGGGGAATGATATTGACGTTTATTTGGAGCCGCTAATTGATGAGCTGAAACAGTTGTGGCATGAGGGTGTAATGACCTATGATGTTCATCTTAAAGAGTCGTTTAGATTACGTGCTATTTTAATGTGGACGATTAATGATTTTCCTGCTTATGCTAATCTGTCCGGTTGGTCTACGAAGGGCAAGTTTGCTTGTCCGGTATGTGGTCCGGAATTTGAAGCTGTTCAATTAGCACATAGCCGAAAGAGCTGCTATTGGTTTAATAGAAGGTGGTTACCCTTGAGTCATAAGTTTCGAAAAATGTCTGCTATGTTTGATGGCACAGTTGAGAAGAGGATGGCCGTCGGATATTTGGAGATGAGATTGTACAGCTTGCTTGAGGGATATCCGAAAATAAGGTTTGGAAAAACCGTTATTCTAAGTCGCATAAGCCGTAGAGACTCCTTAAAGAGAAAAATCAATGAAGCGTAAGAGAACTGTCCGGAGATTGCAAGATGAGGATGAAGCCAAAAAATTGCCTAGAGGATGGACTAAATTTAGTATCTTCTTTCAGCTACCTTACTGGCAAAAGCTTAAAATCCGGCACAACTTAGATGTGATGCATATTGAGAAAAATGTTTGCGATAATATAGTGTCAACTCTCTTCTGAGGATGCCAATAAGTCGAAGGATGGCCTACGGGCTCGCCAAGACTTGGCGTTGAATATTCGAATGATTTGCATGCAGGATGTTGGTCAAAAAGAATGAAGTTGCCTCCGTCTCGTGTTACAATGTCGGTGGCGGATCTGAGATTTTGTGAAATTCTCAAATCGGTAAAGTCACGGATGGTTACTCTTCTAACATATCAAATAATGTCCAGTGCAAGAGAGGAAACTATTAGGTTTGAAGACCCATGATTACCACGTCCTTCTTCATCAATTGCTCCGGTTGCACTCGTAACAATATGGATAAAGAAGCGTCGAAGATTATTATTGAGTATTGTGGATTCTTGAGAAAATTGTGCTCTAAAGTTATAGATGTGGGTGAATTTAATAAACTTGAAGCGGATATCCGAGTTACTTTATGCAATATGGAAGTGATATTTCCGCCTTCTTTTTACGATCATGGTCCATCTTACCCAACATCTTGCAAGAGAGGCTATGATTGCAGGTCTGTTACTTATCGTTGGATGTATCCGATTGAAAGGTTAGGCATTTCATGACCTTTCTTTACTTATGTATACATTTCTTATATTGACTCCATATAATAATTTTATATTTTCAAATTATCGTAGATATTTGGGTTGCATGAAACACTATGTTATGTCGAGCTCATCGAGGGTTCGATAGGCTGAAGGATATGTGGCCAACGAGTGCTTTGTGTTTGCATCACGTTACATGCGTAAGAAGAAAACCGCATATCGAATCCACCTAAGGATAAGAAGCGTGAAAAGTATTCAAGTTCGACTTAGATCAAATTCATGCATATGTATTAGAAAATCTTGATATTTTCGAGACTATCGAAGGTAACAAATAAAAAAGTAATATGGATGTTATATAATAATTTACTTTTAACTCATCAATATAATCTTATATATTGTATTAATAGGCGACACACGGAGAAGCTTAGGAATGAAATAACCGGTAGGAATCACGGTATACTATTGAGAAAAACATAAGAACGAATTTGCGATTGGTTCGTAATTGATGTAAGTGTTGTATGATTCTAGCAACGAACTTTAAGGTAATATTGTCTTTAATATTCAGCGATATTGTTTTGCTTAGGTTGAAACATCACTTTTGAGGGCACTACATTATCTGAAGAAATTATTATTCATGCACAACGTCCTTACTACAGTAAGGCGTTATAATGAACATATTGTCAATGGGTATAAATTCAACGCTAAAGACCGATGATAGGAGGGTAACACAAAGCAGTGGAGTCATGGGTTGTTTTGCTCAAGAATGTTTTTCAAGTACAAGAGATCGAACCAGTTCTAGTGACATCATATATTATGGCCAATTAGAAGATATTGTGGAGGTAATCTATGGTTTTGGTAAACCCAACAATGTAGTTACATGATGTTCAAGGTTCGGTGGTGTCTGCAAAATGCAAAAGGATCATTACGGGTTTACACTTGTCAATCTTGACCGAGAAATATATCAAGATGAGAAATTTATTTTCTGAGAACAAGCGGATCGGTGCTTCTATGTGAAAGATCCAAATGTTTTTCTTTGAATGGGTGGTTTTGTACAAGGAGCCAAGATCCATTGTTCTTCCTAATAACAATGAAATAAATGATGAGGAAAGTGAAGATAATTGTAATGAACCAATTGAGTCATCGATGATGTTTGGCAAGACTTTTCATTACCGCATAAAATGTGGCTTGATATGATCGATCATGGTAATCAAACCGACATTCAGAATCTTATTGCAAATTAATGATGATAGGTATGAGCTACGTTCTAGTGCATTATTATTTTAAAAAATTGCTTAATAATATTATTTAATGGGGGTATGATTGTTTTAAAAAAATTCAATGCATTTATGATATTAATTATTGAGTTTCTTGATAATTTATTTTTGCAGATGAGGAATTTGAGGCTATTCGGTAAGAATCGTGATAAGACCCGGAGTACCACCCCGGGCTCAGGTCACAATGAGGAGACACCCGGATCCTCTAGTGCCCCACCACCACCACCTCCTCATGAGGGTATAAATTATTTAACATATTAACTAATTTTTATTCTCAAATTAGTCATCTAACTTATATTGTTTTGGTTGCGGTGGGGTTTTCAACACCGGACCAACTGGTGCACCACCACCACCACATCCTCATCTTGGTATAAATTATTTAATATATTAATAAATTTTTAAATAAAAATTAGTCATCTAACTTATATCGTTTCTTGGTTGCAGTTGGGGATTTTCAACACCGGACCAACTGGTGCACCACCACCACCACCACCACATCCTCATCTTGGTATAAATTATTTAATATATTAATAAATTTTTAAATAAAAATTAGTCATCTAACTTATATCGTTTCTTGGTTGCAGTTGGGGATTTTCAACACCGGACCAACTGGTGCACCACCAATATCGCCTTATCTTGGGTACAATTGGTTTAATGGTTGCATAAATTTTTTAAATGACTAGTAATGTAGCTCATATTGTTTTTGAATGCAGACTTGGGTTTTCGACACGGGCCATCCGGTGCACCACCAGAACAATCACATGAGACATGTATTAATACTCAGTTATCAATTATAGGTGTGATTTATTAATTTTTTTATATTAATTATCCTCTTTATTAATTGATTGCAGACTCATGGACACCCTCCTTCTCTTCTCCAACATCTCATCTTGATTTGCGGTCCAAGGCGGATGAGTATCGCCATCTACCCTACCTCGGGGCGATTACCTCGAAAAGTAGCAATGAAGCACCACCCATTAGCGGATAAAAGGTATAATGAGATTATGCCTATAATGGAGGTTAGAATGACCGTTACGCTCGAAGCTAAAAAAAGGGAGGAAGATAAAGGTAAATTTTATAGGTGTCCTATAGTAAGCACTTTTAATTTTATTGTAATGTGGCTCGTGTTCTTTAGTTACATGATATATTATCATATTGTTATTATTATAGGTGCTATGCGGTCGGATAGCGGAGACGACGTCGGGGGCAAGCAGAGTCCAAACAACCACCAAGGGCATGAGAGCCATTATTATTTGGAATAATGAAGCATTACCTATTGGTGCTTAGTGGCGAGATTTAATAGTTACATCGGGGTTCTTATGCATTAGAGCAAGCATTGTCAATCCGTATTTCAATTTTAAGGAACTACCGTGGACAACATATGGCGGATATGGAAGGACCTTATGGTAATTATTCGTGTTATTCATTTATTATTGAATAGCAATAGATATTGTATTATCGTAATTAAAATATGCCTTCCTATTTTACAGGAATATTATTGTCTTGAGGACTTTCGAGGGGCTTGGAACTATGTTTTTAATGTTAAGGTTGAAACCGTCCTCAAGCAGTGGAGACATCAAATTAAGACGAAACATATGACAAGTATCACGGAGGCGGCGATTTTTGAACATTGATGAAAGGGTTGACAAGCTTCATTTCACAGCTCTCCTCATGTATTGGGACGAGGCCGCCTGAGTTAGTTTTATGATATACTATATACATGTCATGATATTTTCATTCATTGTAACTTTACTGATATTCAATTTTTTAAAGAACAAATCAACGAAGGGGTCAGTAAATAGAGGAAAAAAGTTACATGACCACCACTTGGGTTCACACTCCTATGCTATCACGGAGGATGATTATTGTCGAGGCGGGTATATATTATTTAAAATTTTTAAAGATCTTAGTGCTTAATATGACGACAAAGTCTCATAAATTTATAAAATTACAGGGAAAATCAATAATGCCGATGAACATAAAGGCAAAGTTGGCATATGCTAACCGGTGATCGGTATAAAGGCGATGAGAAAAATAAGGATAAGATGAAGGCAAACCTCGAGTTGGTGGTAAGACTTAATTATAACTTATTTAGAATTGATAATCAATTTATTCTGAATTTTCTTTAAATTTTCTTAGAACTTTTCTCAAAGTTGCAATTGGCGTTTAATCTTGATAATTTATGTAGGAGGGTTTGAACTTGCAACAAAGGAGGCGGCAATGCATATGTCTCAAGAGGGAGCGAAGGAGAGCGATCCTCACATGCTATCGATGAGGATAACATCAATCTTACTCGAGCGTGTTGGGATATAATAGGTAAACAATCAAAGCGAATACTAAATATTGATATAACCTTGCTATTTGAAAAAATTCATGAGTACTTAGTGAATATTAACGATTTTGAATAATAAACATAATAAGATTATTTAATTTATTAAATTCAGAACATAAAACTTATGTGGTTCCTTTTCACCCATAATAATAGGAGAGGAAGATATCCATTGCGGTGTTGGAGCTACAGGGCATTAGATCATTCACTTGCATCCTCCATGTCATCTGGCGGCGTCAACGGCACCATCGGTATTTACGCTATGCCACTTGTTCTCTGAGTCTCCGCTTTCGTGGAAGGGTGGACCCCGAATTGCTCGTTCGGTGACTAAGGAGATGAGTACTGTTGTGTTGAGGGCCCGCACGATGGGCGAGGTCATGTCTTACATTATAGGTTGCTTGGTAGGTGTGATACCTGGCGATCGTTGGTGAAGTTATAGGACTTATAACATCAGTGCGGGTAGTACGGTTACGAAGAAGCAGGTATCTTATTTCGTGTTAATCCAATTTCAAAATGAGTTCATAAATTCTATTATAATTACATATGACTCCTTTAAATGAGAAAATGTCCATATAATTATATATTGGTCGCCATAATATTTAATAGTTACATACTATGTAGAAAATATTTCTATTGCATATCAGTCCACGAAAAATTCAATAATTGCTTATTATTTTCTTTAAAGTGAAAACATAAGGAACTAATGCTAAATTGAATATTTAGGGACTAATACATAAAGAAAACATTTAGATTTGATATAATGTCAAATTCACATGATTCTATAACAAAATCAATTTGACTTTCGGTGGAGATGGCGATAATTGACCCGTTGCGGTGACAAGATGTGAGGTTTGGGTTTTTGGAATTTTATACACTAAACAAGATTTATTTGCAAGAATACTTTATGTTATTTGTACTCGGTATTCTTTGTATATTTGTTGTAAATAAATGATTCTGAATGTGTGCATTGGATTGTTGGTTGTGGTTGTGGGAGTGGATTGGATTGTTGAAGCAGTTTATTGGATTGTTGGATGCATATTATTGGATTGAATTGTTGGATCGTATTATTGGATTGGATTGGAATATAGTTGGATGTGTATTACATTTTGTTTATTTGTAAATATATATTGATTTGTATATCGGTAAATGTAAATTGCGAATAAATCACATTTCACATTTTTTTTCTGAAATAATACCAACCTAGACGGAAAGTCCGTCTAGGTTGCTATAAATTCAACCTAGACGGAAAGTCCGTCTAGGTTGCTATAAATTCAACCTAGACGGAAAGTCCGTCTAGGTTGCTATAAATTCAACCTAGACGGAAAGTCCGTCTAGGTTGCATCCTAGACGAAATACCGTCTAGGTTGCTATAAATTCAACCTAGACGGAAAGTCCGTCTAGGTTGCTATAAATTCAACCTAGACGGAAAGTCCGTCTAGGTTGCATCCTAGACGGAAATACCGTCTAGATTGCAACCTAGACGGTTTATTTTTCCGTCTAGGTTACCTACCGAGACGGTTTTTCCGTCTAGGTTGTAACCTAGACGGAAAAATAAACCGTCTAGATTGCAACCTAGGCGGTTTATTTTTCCGTCTAGGTTGCTATAAATTCAACCTAGACGGATTTTCCGTCTAATTTGAGTCAATCTAGGCGGAAATATTCTAAACGAATTTTCTAGGCGAATTCGTCTAGTTTGGTCAAACTAGGCGGAAATTTGGACAAACTAGGCGGTTTTCCGTCTAGGTTGCTATAAATTCAACCTAGACGGAAAAATAAACCGTCTAGATTGCAACCTAGGCGGTTTATTTTTCCGTCTAGGTTGCTATAAATTCAACCTAGGCGGAAAGTCCGTCTAGGTTGCATCCTAGACGGATAATCCGTCTAGGATGCAACCTAGACGGTTTATTTTTCCGTCTAGGTTGCATCCTAGACGGATAATCCGTCTAGGATGCAACCTAGACGGAAAAATAAACCGTCTAGATTGCAACCTAGGCGGTTTATTTTTCCGTCTAGGTTGCTATAAATTCAACCTAGGCGGAAAGTCCGTCTAGGTTGCTATAAATTCAACCTAGACGGATTTTCCGTCTAATTTGAGTCAATCTAGACGGAAATATTCTAAACGGAATTTTCTAGACGGAATTCCGTCTAGTTTGGTCAAACTAGACGGAAATTTGGACAAACTAGACGGTTTTTTCCGTCTAGATTGTTCATTTTTCTACTAGTGACCATCAAGATTCATCCTGAGGTTGATGTTGATGGTGATATATATGTTCATGAAGACGGATATTATGCATGATATCGTGAGTGATGTTACACTTATTGATGTTGTCCTGATGGAGGAGAAGGATAAATTAGAGAGTGAGGTAATTGATGATATGTGTGAGTTATTTGGTGGAGGGATTGAGGCAAAGGAGATAAAAGAATTGTGTAAAGAGTATGAGGGAGAAAATTATTTTTTGAAAGTAATGATCATCAATAATTTCAACAATGATGAGATGATACCACCGGCACTAGAATATGAGAAGCAACAAGAAAAATATTTATCGATGAAGCTACTATTTAAGCAAATATAAGCTCAGGGTTGAGCTTCTTTCAATAAGGGGAGACTGATGTAGGATACTTAACGGACAATTTCATGGAGAAGCGGGACAATCACAAGCTAAATACGAATATATACATGTTATTGACTTCCGTAAAGAAACGATCATATCTTCTAATCCGGAAGGCGGATTCCGACATATTATATATGAAAATCGCCTATCTCGACGAGACGAAGCCAACCAGATTGTCAGATTTCCAAAATCTCATCAGTATCACTAGCTTTTAGTAGAAAATCGAAAATAATTAATATTTAGTTTATTTTTAGTAATAAAGTTGGAGTCTATTGAGATTAGAAAATAAATTCAATTTTGATTGATGTTGAACTGATTTGTTTCCTATATTACAGGGAATCTTTTAGGATATGATTTGATACTTTTATTTCTTTGTAATTCTAGTCTTATTAGGAGTCTATTTTATTTTTCTATTTAAAAAGAGTCATGTAACCCCAATAAATAATATAACTTTTTTGTTAATAAAATTCCTCTTTAATATTTTCTTCATGGATTCTAAGTTCTTCGTGGAGTCGGAGATCGTTCTTTGTGGATTCAGAGAACACCCCTTGATGGATTCCGATGTTTATCATTTCCGCGCTGCGTTATTAAATCTCTTCTTGAGATTTGATAACTATAACTTAATATAAACTAACCCGATTATACGGATAAGTTCTGAAATAATTTGTAACCTGTGGTCATTGTCAATTGCTCAGAATTTGGGATATGACAATCAACTTATTGCAAAGATGAGAGGATCAGACATCTTTGACTCTGACATGTTACCATTAAAGTGACACGCAAATATGCGAAATAAAAAATTAAAAAATATGCAAAACTAGAAAATTTTGAGCCGGTTGACGTTACTTTCACGAACCCATTAGGCCATTAGCACGAAATCATTAAACCAATTTTAGTCCCGACTCCAAATTCTGGGCTTTCCCATGAAATTCCTTGGAACTTTTTTCCCACCAAACCCCCACTGAACTTTGGGGTGTCTTACAAAGCCCCCAAACTTTCAAAATTTTCCACGGATCTTCTAAGTGTTGATGGATTGAAAATCACTTATTTCCTACAAGAAGACCTGATTATACCTTCGTTAAAATAAAAAAAAAAGGGAAAAAGAAGAAGGAAAATCAAGATTAGCGCATTGCAAAGTATGTGCTGTCCGTTTTTTATTTGAGGTTGTGACTCAAAAAGAAAAAAAAACGCACTACTCAATCTTAATATACTCAAGAAACATCAAACTAGTTCCTAATGCAAAAGAGAGAGAGGGATTCACATTAAGGTTGAGATTTTTTAAAACCCACCAAGGATGATTCTGACGGTTAGAATGTTTTAATTTGGCTTCCACGGTTCAGGGTTCGATTCCCGGCTAGGTTATTAGAGAGAGAGAGAGAGAGAGAGAGAGAGAGAGAGAGAGAGAGAGAGAGAGAGAGAGAGAGAGAGAGAGAGCAATAAGCTTAACATTTGAGAAAGCCTTTGTTTGATGGTGCAATGATAAATAAAACTCCAGCTCACAGATTGGGTTATAACCCAATAAAAGCCCAACAAATCAGACTTCTACCTCAAAAATCCCAATCCAAGCCCATCTCCCTTTTTCTCTTGGAATATCAGTAGCTCTATATAAACCCAGGCCAAAATTATACCCGCAAGCACAGAGAAAGAGAAAACCCTGTGAAACACCCAATTCTTCCCTCTGCTGCTTTCAAACAAAGGGCCAAGTCCATCTCTTTGCTCCTCTCCCATATCTCAATATGGTCATATCAATGGGTTCACTATATACAGGGCACTGGCTGCACGTTATCTTGTTGAGTATTGACTGTGTAATGTGGGAAGTAGATGAGATATCCAAATGGGGGCATACCCGTTACTTTTGGTCCAAAACACAATGTTTTTTTTGTGTTTGATGATTTTTTTCCTTTTTGAGAAAACAGGGGCCTTCAGCCCAATTTATTGATTATAACAGGGAGGAGGGTCTTTTTTTTTTTTGGGTTTGTCTGGGTTCAGTATCTGAGAAAGTTGGTGGGGGGAGCAAAATTGAGGGGGAAATCTAGATTAACTTTAGATTTATTATTATTATCATCCCCCGCAAAAGATGTTTTTAACACTTAATTAATAGCTTGTGTGTGATTGTGCCGTGCGTGCGTGGTGGGTGGGTGGGTTGTTTGGTGGAAGAAATAACATTTCTCATAAGTTATTGCTTATGATTGGTATAAGAGGGATTTCAGCGCGGGCGAGTAAAATTGGATGTTTGGCAGATATAAATCCATACTTCCCAAGCAATGAAGTAATTTCTCATCTGTATGAACATGTACATGTACATACATATACATCCACATATGCATAAATAGATACATGCACATGTCCATGCGCATAAGCATAAGCATAAAGCATAAAGTGTGCATAAAACATAAAGTGTACATGAAGCATAAGCATAAACATAAGCATAAGGGTATATTTGTAAGTAAGGGAATACTTTATTGTTCCTATGACAAGGTAGTTCACTTATGTCGTATGTAAAATAATCTCATTTAGCTTGGAATACGGTCCTCTCCAATTAGGTGCTAACTGGAGAGTGTCTCATTCCTTTAAGGGGAAGTTGTGTGCGGTCCCTAGAGATTTAAAAGTCATTCCCTTGTGATTTGAAAGTCATGCCCTTGCCACCCCCCAACCCCCCACCCACATGCCCACAACCAAATTAAAAACATCTAATGCTTCTAACCTCATAGACCTTAAATTTCAAGTCCTACACTCCTTGTCCCCAATGTCATTTTAAATTATCCCAAAAATACTCTATTCCACATCTCTAAAAACCTCTCAACAACCCTCTCCTCTTCTCCTCCTCCTTCTCAACCACCACTCCTCTCCTTCCCCTTCCCTCACCGCCACCGACGATTCACTCACCGCTGGCCAAATTTAAATTTACATTTCTCCATCGTGACCTCTCGCCTTCCCACTCCGGTAAACCCAAACACAAGCTTGAACATTATGTATGTATGCCTATTTCATTCCTTTGCCCAAAGGATAATAAAATTAAACAGTCCAACTTCAAGAATTTCAGTCTTATCCTTCGTAATTCGGATTTAATTCTCAACCCCAATGAATTAATAGCTATATTTGACAAACGTCTAAAAATTCATTCTCCTTCTTATAGCCTTAACAAATCCCCAAAGCAGTGGGCATGCACTAAATCTCAACTCATCAAATCGAAACACAACAGACCTTGGATCCAAATACAACAAATCGATAAAGATGGGGATTGTATCCTTTTACTTGGTAGATGAGAGTCGACTCTCTCAAAATGATGAACATTGCCCAGAATACTTTCACTTCTAAGAACCCAAGGCATCATTGCTGAAAGTGTAGGAATTATATCGAAAAAATTATGAGATATCGCCGTACGGTAGGTGGTAGAGGAGAGGTCGATGGTGGGAGGCAGCCTAGGGGAGATCTCTGAAGGGCGGCAGCGAAGCAGGTCAATGAGAGGGGTCATAGTGGAGAAGGAAGAGGAGAAGAGAAGAGTTGGTGTTGAAAGGTTGAGGGAGAGGTGGAAATTAATATTTTTGGTATAATCTAGGGTTGGGCATGGGCAAGGCTGAACCTTGGGTTGACCCGGATTTTACCCCGAACCGGCCTAGCCCGAATTGGGCAGCCCTGAACCTGGCCTGGTATTCAACCGGGCCATGGGCCGGGCTGGGTCAAGCCCTGAACCAGAAACCACACGGCTTGGCCCGGCACAGCATTTACCCTTTTTTTTGTTAGGCTATCTGCCTTTGGCTCTTTGGATCTACCGCCTGCTGCTAGGGCCTTAGCTTTTGGTCCATTTGCAAGCAAAGCAACTAGCTTTAAGCTCGTTGTTGTTTGCTAGCAAGGATTAACCCAAATTTTAATACAAGTTTAAAAATAGTCTGATACAAGTTTAAATTTGTAATAAATAAATCAAAAATAATTTTATAATTATAAATACAAGTTCAATATAGTTAAAAAGGTAAACAAAATAAGAAAAAAGATGAAAGAAAAAAATCATGGGCCGCGACCCAAACCTAGGTGGATCGTGGGCCAGGCTGGGTCCATCCCCAAGCCCGAGGTCAAAGAGGCAAGCTTGGCCCATCTCTGACCCGCCCGAGCCCAAGTCTGACCCAGCTTGGCTTAAACCTGGCCAGGCCAATTCATGGGACTAAATCGACCCGGCCCATGCCCATCCCTAGTATAATCTAAAACTTAGTGGGGACACAAGTGGTGTAGTATGGATGCAAAACTATATATGTATTTACGGATATATCCGTAACTGTATTTGTTAGGGTACAATATGGTTATTCAAATATATAACCAATAGGATATGGTTACGGACATGGTTATATAGTGAAATAGCTAGATCTCTATCTGAAATATCTGAATATATGTTGATCAATTGTTTGAATTCTTAGATTAATAAATTTGAGACTAATTTTGATGACCAAGAGATTCAATCTTAGTTTTTCAAATGTAGCGAACATATTAATGAACCCTCTTTTACCATCTGGACTATATTTTTCGATATTATTTCATTTTCTCATATCTGCTTTGTATCAACATGTATATATATTTGTATCAGACCAATTTTAATAGATATGGATATGAATTTTTCTTACCAAGGCATATCACATCCACGATTGACAAGGCAATATGGATATGATAAGTTTCATATCTGAGTTTATTTCATGGGGGAGGAAGCTTCTCAACGGGCAGGAGGCAATTTTCCCTTCTTTCAATGCTCACCATCAATCTTGATTTTAAAGGATAAGATATTGCCACGTAAGATTTCTATAATCAAGCTAGTGGTTTTCCAAACACCAATATAATTTTATTTATGATAAAAATCAAATATTTCTAAAAAAACTAATTGAAAAATAGAAAACACTCTAACTAAACTTTCTAATATTTCAGATTTACAAAATTGATCCGCTCAATGCCGCGACATTAGTATGAAAACATGATTATCACATTTTAATTATATTTTTATACCCTTATTACCTATGTTATATGAATAACGATATTACTAATAATTATTTTTATCTTATTTTGCGGCTAATAAAGAAATAATGAATAAAAGCCCAAATGACTCAAATTCTCAATTTCTACCAATTTTGAAGCCCAAATCAAGACAAACAAAGGCCCAAGATACCAAATTGATCCAAGAGAAATTCGTGAAGAAATATCAAGAAAAGACAAAATCCGTTGGGAACCAATCGGTTGACCAAACGGTTGGCCAACCGGTTGGCTAACCGGTTGGTCAACCGATCAGTTTGCAACAGATTCCAGATTAATGGTGGATTTCTCTTTCTTTTTGGCTAAGTTTGATCCAATAGTTCACATCAACTCCGTTGGGCTATAAATAGGGGTGAATGCTGAGGGTTTTGAGTGTGAAATATTTTGTAAAAACTCCATTTGGAGAGGAGGGTCACTCTTAATTGAGAAGACCGTCCAAAAATTATAACTTTTATTACACAATAAATGAAATGTTTCACCTTCAATTTCCTTTCTCTTCTTCTAATCCAAGGACCAAAGGAGGATTAGATTAAGATCGAGTTGTTGGTTTCTATTTTATTTCTTTTTCATTTTCTTTCTTGTTCATTTAATTGCTTTGTAGCTTAGATTTACTTTCATGCAATTTAATTTCATGCAATTTACTTTCATGCAATTTACTTTCATGCAATGTATTTAATTCTTGTATTTACTTTCTAGAATAGATTTTTCTTCTCTTTAATTCACCTTGAGGCTAGAACCCTCTAGGGAATTACCCTTTCTAAGTGTGGAGCTAATATTTGTGGGATCCCTAGAGATTGTTTGAAACTAGCTAACAAATCCAACTCATTCTTGTGAGATTGAGATAAGCTAAGTGGATCTACTCTAGATTCCTCATATCTTTAATTAATCCTCCATACTTTACCTTCTTTATTTTCCTCTTATCCTTGCTTTTCATTTGTTTGTTATTTTCCTTTATTCTTGATTCTTGATTTCATTGATTTTTACTTCTCTCTCAATCTCATATTCCTCCATGTGCATATAATCTCAAACCTAGTTTTGTTATTATGTGCATATAACCACAACCACATTCTCAACTTCATTTTCTCCTCTTTTGCACATAATCCACATCCACTCTCTCTTATCTCTCCACATCCACTTTCACCATTTTCTTACTTTCATTTTATTTGAATAACTCCTAATTGTCATGCGCATAATTTGACAACCAAAACTTGAACAAAACTCTTCCTACTTCCCGTTCCTCGTGGGATCGATAATCTTAAATACTATAACTTGATAAAGGTTGTATACTTGCAACTCTAGGAGGTAATCATTTATTTCCCATCAAGTTTTTGGCGCCGTTGCCGGGGAACGGTGCATAAGTAGGATTTTCATTAACTTTGGTTCCTTAACTTGTGTGTTTTTCTTTTGTGAAGGAATTTGGAACTTGAAGATTAAGAGTTGAAGAATCAAGATTGAAGAATCAAGATTGAAGATTTGCCTCCAACGAGGCTTTGGATAGCGATTGCGTGGGTAACTCTTCTTTCTAGTATTCTCAATTCCACCCTTTAGATAGTGCATTCACATTAGAGACAATTAGGATAAAAAAAATAAATAAAAAAAAAGATTTTTACCCTTGTCGACCCTAATAAACTTCATTTCTTTGATTGTCGACCATAATAAAAAAATAAAAAGATTTTTATTTTTGCATCCTTTTTAGTTGCTTTTAATTTCTAGGGTTGCATTTCATATAATAGTAGGAATTCATCAAAGTGATTTGAGCATCTTGATTTGGCACACATTTGAAAATATCTTAAGGGCAAAACCCATTAATCAAGATAAGGTGAGGGATTTCATCACCCTTTCCTTAGCCCAAAAATCACTAATTCCTCACTATACTTACCCAAGCCTCTTAAAATTTGATTAGGCGTTGGCCCCTAAGGATTGAGCTCATTAAGGAACAAGAAATCCATAAGTGAACCGGTCCAAGTTTATGGATTAATTGGTGTCTAAGGCAAGGTTTAGGGGTTGCGTAAAGCTCGAAAGGAAAGAGGTACTTAATTGATCTTTGATCTCCCTCTAGTACTATCCTTACGGCTAATTACCCAAGTAAACTTTGATCTTTTCACTAAGGGAATTTTTGGTTAGGAGCTGGTGTAAGTCAAGTTTAGGCTTAACCCTAGAGTTAGGGTGATTGAAAAGTGATTGCCTTGATTTATTTTTAGTTAGTTTTTCCTTATTTTTTTCTCATCATCTTCTTAACTTTTTCTCTTGTCCTTTTTCAAATAAAAAAAAATAAAAAAATAAAAAATATTTGATTTTGGTGTATGCAAACTTGGGTTAGGGATAATACTAATCGTTTAATTCGTTTTGATCCATCTCTTGAACCAAACGAAATGGCCAATACCAACCCACCTGTTCTTCAAGATGTTTGTTACCCCACTAGAAATGCAATCCCCTCTTGCATAAAACTCCCCGAGGTCAATGGAGCAAATTTCGAACTTAGACCGCATTTTATTAACATGCTTCCCAAATTCCTAGGAGTAGAAACCGAAGACGCTTACATTTTCATCTCCGAATTTGAAGAAGTTTGCCTCATGATCAAGATGAGGGACTTAACCGAAGATGCGATCAAACTCCGATTTATTCCATTTGCCCTTAAGGACAAAGCCAAAAATAGTCGGATAGCTTGCCCACAGATTCCATCTCAACTTGGGGTGAATTTGTAAAAGTTTTTCTGAAAAAATTCTTTCCTATCCACAAAACGGTCAAGCTTAGAAACAACATTTAAAATTTTAAAATTATCCCGGGAGAACCTTTTTGGAAGTATTTTGACAAATTCAAAGATCTTCTTATCCAATGTCCTCACCATGGTCTTGAAAAGTGGCGATTATGCCAAATCATTTATGAAGGATTGGATTATTCTTCAAAACTTCCTTAGAGTCAATGTGCCAGGGATTTCATGAAGAAAAATACCGATGAAGCTTGGGATTTTTAGAGAGTTTATCAGAAAACCATGCGATGGGAACATTGTGATGACCGTGTTTCATCGGTTCCCAACCCAAAATCGAGTGGTCGTCCTTAGAAGCGAACATAGCCTCGAAGCAAAGATGGCTACAATCATGCGTAGGTTAGAAGCTTTAGAAGTCAAAGAACGAGCTCGGCTCAAATCAACCAAGTTTACGCCTCGGGTTGTCATAGCTGTCTGTCTCCATCTCATGTTTGGAGGAATGTCCTCTTTTAGGATCCGGTCGACCACTAGGTCGGATAAATTTGCATTTCGGCGTCAGGTGAATGATCCATTTTCTCTAACCTACAATCGGGTTGGAGAAATCATCCAAATTTTGCATGGAACCGGAAACTACTCGAAAATCAAAATCTCACTCCCTCTTCAACCCAACAATTCTCTAGGGGCAATCTGTTCCTCTCAATTTTCAACAACCAAATCTGTCATTTCAAAATCGGTCTCCTCATCACCAATCGCAAATCACACTCCTCAAATTGCTGATCATGATAAGCGTCTTAATGTTACGGAAAGGGTCTAGAAACTTTGATTAAAACCTCTACGGACCACGAACTTATTGACTCAAACATCAAACCGTGGAATTCCTTCATGCAATCAGCAGGGCAAATCCTCACTTCCAACACTCAAGCCATAGCTAGGTTAGAAACCCAACTTGGTCAACTAGCTAATGCCATGAGTGAGAGAGAAAGGAACTTTTCGAGTCAACCCGTGCCCAACCCGAAGGACACGGATCAAGTTCAACCTACCAAGTGAAGTGAATGCAATCCATTCGCTACGATCAGGTAGACAGGTCGATAATCAGGTTAGAATGCCTCAAAGCGAAACCCTTGAACCAGAATAAATTCTCTCTCCTTCTGATGTCTCTACTCAGAAATCACACCCTTCGATGGCCGGAACACGAACGAGAACGAGTCTAATTTTGATCGGTTTAAACCTGTTGCTCCTTACCTAGATAGACTCAAGACTAGGAATCACTCCTCTCAGGAGGAGAAAATTCTAGAGACTTTCAAGCAGGTTAAGGTCAACATTCCTCTTTTAGATGTCATTGAACAAATTCCTTCTTATGCCAAATTTTTAAAGGAATTATGTACCAAAAAGAGGCAAATAAATGTTCCAAAGAAAGTCTTCCTCGCCGCCAATATCAGTGAAGTCCTCTCAAAGTCTGTACCATTGAAACATAAGGATCCAGGTTATCCTACCATCCCATGTATCATTGGTAATACTAAATATCGATAAAGGCTTTTAGACTTAGGGGCGGTGTCAACTTGCTTCCGTATTCGATCTACCAACAACTAGGTGTCGGGAACTCAAGCCAACTAGATGCACACTTCAGTTAGGCGATAGATCTGTTAAGATCCCTATGGGTGAAATAACAGATGTACTGATAAAGGTTGGAGACTTTGTTTTCTTGTTGATTTCAGAGTCCCGAAACACAACCCGTTTTCAATCCCAAAGGACGATTCCGTGATCTTAGGAAGACCGTTCTTAGCCACTTCTAATGCTCTCATCAAGCTGTAGAGCTGGTCACATGAAGCTATCTTTTGGGAATCATTGCTGAACTTAATATTTTCAATCCAGAAATAATATTGATAATCACTTTCAAATCAATTACATCCAAGAAAGTTTAACAGTAGAGAATGAATCGACATTAGTTTTGAGGAAATCTTTCATGAGGAACTGGAAATTTTAAAAATTCAAGTTTTATTTTTCAAAATGAGGAAGCGTGTTGAATACATGCCTCTTGAATGCAACATTCAAGAACTCTTTTCGATGAGCTTAGATTTTGAAAGAGCAACCAAAATGTCAAATTTTTATTAATCAAAATCTAAGTTCAAAATGCATAACACCAATAAGACCTACCTTAATTTCTTTGCAAAACACATTGCAAACCTTGGAATTTTCAGAATTTGAGAACATCATTGATTATATCATCTTGAAATTCTTTAAATTTTGGGGTAGAATTTTCAGCAATAAGGTAGGATTTAATGTAGAATGTGAGCTTCTCATGTTTCATCTTTTATTCTACATTTTTATTTTTGTCCCACAATAATAATAAAAGAATTTATTCTTCTCTCATGTGAAAGTTTCTTGTTCTTTTCAAAAAAAAACATATGAAAAAAAAAAAAAAGAGAGAGAATAAATTTTGACTTCACCTTCTCATACCAAAGGTAATTCTGAATTTTTATCATTGTTGAAGTCATTAGAACAAATGTAAGTGCTTCCATTCTTATCTGTTTTACTTTGTGCATAATAGAATTTGCATTGAGGACAATGCAAAATTTAGGTGTGGGGTGGGAATTAGTCATTTTGCTCTTTATCTTAATCATTTTTCTTTTTTTTTCTTACCATTTTTTTCTTTTTATGTCATTTTTCCCCTCTTTTCATAAAAAAATAGTCACTTACCAACTTAATAGAGTTGATTAATAATTGATCAATTTGATAGAATTTAAGTCTTCTAATCCTTAGTTCTATACTCAAGTTTACCTTTTATGATAACTCCAAATAAATTTCTTAAGAAATGATTTTCAAAGTAGTATACTTTACTTAAGTTTTAACTTAGATTTTTAATTAAAGTAATGAAATTTTTGCATGCCTAACTTAGAGTTGAAAATAATTTTTCAAGTTGTATTGATCCAAATATTGTTCAGAATATATATATATATATATATATATATATATATATATATATATATATATATATATATATATATATATATATATATATATATATATATATATATATATATATATATATATATATATATATATATATATATATATATATATATATATATATTATACTAACTTAATAAAAGAAGAAAATTTCTCTTAAAATCATTGGTGGTTCTATTTTACTAAGCCTAAGTTGACTGAGTAATTAAGCCCGAGGAGTATTTCTATGCTTAATGACCTAAGCCCAATTGGGTTGGGATTCATTGGCCCAAAACTCGCTAAATGGTCACTTAGAAAGCCCGATTAAAAGAACAAAACCACCAAGGAATAAAGAGTTAAAAAAATGTCATACTAATCATATTTTTATATATAGTTATATTTGTATATGTTCTTGAAAAATTAAATGGATTTAAAGACTTGAAGTTTGTTTAAAACAAAGAGTTAGCATGTTCTTTTCAAAACTTTCAAATTAAATTTTTGAGTTAAACTTGGTTTTGTATAACTATAATGAAAGGATTTTCTTAAGAAAATTACATTGGAGTTATGATAAAACATTTTCTTGAGTATTAACCAACTTCAATTGGAATGTTTGAAGATATCAATGTTCGCGAGGAAAAATTGAGAAAATGTAAAATTGGTCTATTCTATTTGAAGAATAATGAATACAATCTCTCGAATGCAATCTCTCTCTCTAACTGACTTAGATAAAAAGAAATTACAAATTCCTCGATCGGTTGCCCGATTTACAAAAGAGAGAAAGGTCAACGGAGACCCTTCCCTTTATTTAATCTGGGTTCTTCACGGTGGCGGTGGGAGCTTGAATCTTGTATCCCGTTGACGATCCGACCGTCTTGACTCGTGGGACGAGGTTGAAAAATAACTCGCAGGAGCAAGTTTAGAACTCTGGCCGAGTTAAGAACTCTTTGATAGAGTTGATTTTAGAAAAGGATTAGTAATCCTTTTAGTCAAGAATGGCAGAGAAGAACTTGCCATGCAAGTTTGAAAACTGTAATCGAGTTGAACTCTCTAGGAGAGTTGATGCCAGCAAAGGAGGTTTGATCCTTTCTTTAAAAGAAAAGACATAGATCTTCGGTAAAATCTCAATATCTCTAAATCTAACCAGTAGAAATCAATCTCCACCATTCAGAATTAGGAACGACGAGTGTTGAGGCTGACCTCCAAGTTTCACTCCGATCAGACCACGGATGAAGGTCCGATCGTCACGCCGATCACAGTTGCGCAGAAGAAACTGCTCTCTGCACAATTGGCTTCGGTAAAACCTCAATATCTCTAAATCCAACCGGTAGAAATCAATCTCCACCGTTCAGAATTAGGAACAACGAGTGTTGAGGCTTCTCTCCAAGTTTCACGCCGATCATACCACGGATGAAGGTCCGATCGTCATGATGATCACAGCTGCGCAGAAGTGGCTTTTCTTTTCTCCCTCCTTCTCTCCTTTTTTGTTTTGTTCTCCGGCCAAACCCTTTCAACCCGCCTCATTTGGCTGTGAAAACCCCCCATTTATAGAGATTAAAGGGGTGTAACCACCCCCTTGAATTGCTCCATAATGGGGGTTTAGTGGGGTGTAACCGCCCCTCCTTAAATCTCTCAAACGGTTAAGGAACCGTTCAACTCATGTTTGAATGAGTCAAAACGCGAAGTTCGTGTTCTGGAGCAAGCCTCGCGTCTGCATTTTAGTGCAGAAACGCGGGGATGAACCTCCGCGTCTATGTTTTAACTAGGACGCGGGGTTGGAGGCCCGCGTTTTGAGCTTCGAACGCGGGCCATGTGCTCCGCGTTTTAGGCTTCGAACGCGGGCCATGTGCTCCGCGTTTTAGGCTTCGAACGCGGGCCATGTGCTCCGCGTTTTGAATTGAAACGCGGGCCATGTGCTCCGCGTTTTGGGCTTCGAACGCGGGCCATGTGCTCCGCGTTTTAGGCTTCGAACGCGGGCCATGTGCTCCGCGTTTTGAATTGAAACGCGGGCCATGTGCTCCGCATTTTGGGCTTCGAACGCGGGCCATGTGCTCCGCGTTTTGAATTGAAACGCGGGCCATGTGCTCCGCATTTTGAATTGAAACGCGGGCCATGTGCTCCGCATTTTGGGCTTCGAACGCGGGCCATGTGCTCCGCTTTGAATTGAAACGAGGGCCATGTGCTTCGCTTTAGGCTTCAACACGGGCCATGTGCTCCGCTTTGAATTGAAACGAGGGCCATGTGCTTCGCTTTAGGCTTCAACACGGGCCATGTGCTCCGCATTTTAGGCTTCGAACGCGGGCCATGTGCTCCGCATTTTAGGCTTCGAACGCGGGCCATGTGCTCCGCTTTGAATTGAAACGAGGGCCATGTGCTTCGCTTTAGGCTTCAACACGGGCCATGTGCTCCGCATTTTAGGCTTCGAACGCGGGCCATGTGCTCGCGTTTTGAATTGAAACGAGGGCCATGTGCTTCGCTTTAGGCTTCAACACGGGCCATGTGCTTCGCTTTAGGCTTCGAACGCGGGCCATGTGCTCCGCATTTTAGGCTTCGAACGCGGGCCATGTGCTTCGCTTTAGGCTTCAACACGGGCCATGTGCTCCGCATTTTAGGCTTCGAACGCGGGCCATGTGCTCCGCATTTTAGGCTTCGAACGCGGGCCATGTGCTCCGCGTTTTAGGCTTCGAACGCGGGCCATGTGCTCCGCATTTTAGGCTTCGAACGCGGGCCATGTGCTCGCGTTTTGAATTGAAACGAGGGCCATGTGCTTCGCTTTAGGCTTCAACGCGGGCCATGTGCTCCGCGTTTTGAATTGAAACGCGGGGTGGTCCTTCGTTTGATGAGTAAAGCGGGGATGAACCCCACATTTCTAACTAAGTCTTTTAGACTTTTCTTTAAGGTGCCAAAAGTATAGTGTTAACTTGGCATGCCTTTCATACTTGTTGTTTGAACAAGCTTTTGGGACTTATCACTCTATTGTAAAGAGTTGATAAATTGGTTTTATCATCGAGGTGGAATTTTTAACTTGTTGATGATTTTGAGGACTTATCGCTCTATTGAAGAGAGTCGATAAGTTGATTTTATCGAGGTGTGGAGTTAACTTGATAAAGTTGGGTATTTGTGGTTTGAACAAGATTTTGAGGACCTATCGCTCTATTGAAGAGAGTCGACAAGTTGACTCTATCAGAGTTGTGGAGTTAACTTGATAAAATTGGGTACTTGTGGTTTAAACAAGATTTTGAGGACCTATCGTTCTATTGATGAGAGTCGATAAGTTTAGGTTTTGTCGGGGGACAAAATATGAAACCTGTGATTTGAACAAGGTTTAAGGCCTGTGATGTGAACAAGGCTTACATGGCTTGTGGTGTGAACAAGGCTTTGGGGCTTGTAGTTTGAACAAGGCTTTAGGCTTGTAGTGTTAACAAGGCTTCGGGCTTGTAGTGTTAACAAGGCTTTGGGCTTGTGGTTTGAACAAGGCTTTGGGCTTGTGGTGTTAACAAGGCTTTGGGCTTGTGATTTAAACAAGGCTTTGGGCTTGTGGTTTGAACAAGGTTTACATGGCTTGTGGTGTGAACAAGGCTTTGGGCTTGTGGTTTGAACAAGGCTTTGGGCTTGTGGTGTTAACAAGGCTTTGGGCTTGTGGTTTAAACAAGGCTTTGGGCTTGTGGTTTGAACAAGGCTTACATGGCTTGTGGTGTGAACAAGGCTTTGGGCTTGTGATTTAAACAAGGCTTTGGGCTTGTGGTTTGAACAAGGTTTACATGGCTTGTGGTGTGAACAAGGCTTTGGGCTTGTGGTTTGAACAAGGCTTTGGGCTTGTGGTGTTAACAAGGCTTTGGGCTTGTGGTTTAAACAAGGCTTTGGGCTTGTGGTTTGAACAAGGCTTACATGGCTTGTGGTGTGAACAAGGCTTTGGGCTTGTGGTTTGAACAAGGCTTTGGGGCTTATCATCTTATTGAGGAGGATTGATAGGTTGGTATCCGGATGTGTGAGGTTAACATGACAAGATTGTGTTGCGATGTGAGCAACTTTGTGGACTTATCATCCTATTGAAGAGGATTGATAAGTTGGTTATCAAACTCACGAGGATGTGTACAGATTTTGATAGGATTGTGTTGTAATTTGAACAACTTTGAGGACTTATCATCCTATTGAAGAGGATTGATAAGTTGTTTGTCGTTATTTAGTTATGATTTGAACAACTTTGAGGACCTATCATCTGTTGAGGAGGATTGATAAGTTGATTATATCATCGAGGTATTGTGTTGACTTGATGAAGATACGTTGCGATCGAACAACTTTGAGGACCTATCATCCTGTTGAGGAGGATTGATAAGTTGATTGCGATTTAAGCAAATTTGAGGACTTATCATCCTATTGATGAGGATTGATAAGTTGTTTGTCGTTATTTAGTTATGATTTGAACAACTTTGAGGACTTATCGCTCTTATTGAAGAGTGTCGATAAGTTGATGTTAGAGGAGTTCGCCTCGCACGTGGCGTTATGCTACGATGTTGAATACGTAGACTTTGTCGTCTTTTACGGGCAAGAGACTAACCGACAACCCGTGTTAGGCGTTGACTTTAGGGTTATTGGCCAACCCCCAGCCATCAACGGACTTGATGAGCCTTTACCGATTACCGTTTGAATCGGGCTAGCATGCAGATTATCTAAATCCGTTCTGCATGTGACGTTGTGCTAAAAGAATAAAACTCTTTTAGGCTTAATGCTACGATGTTGAATACGTGAAGCCGTCTTTCTCACGGGAATAGACTACCCTACCGCATGTATTAGATGCGGGCTTATCTCTTAGGTTTGAGATAAAATTCCCGATTTGAATTACGGTGTCTTCTTCGATCGGTAAAAGACTAAACCGGCAACTTGTGTTAGGCGTTGACTTACCCCTACTTAGGATTCGGGATAAAATTCCCCACCTCTGTGAGGCGTGGATTGTGGTGTTATTAATAACAACCTTGAGGACTTATCGCTCTATTGAAGAGAGTCGATAAGGTGATTGTCAGAGGTGTTAGGTTAACATGACAAGGATACATTACAATCGAACAACTTTGAGGACTTATCGCTCTATTGAAGAGTCGATAAGTTGATCGTCGAAGAGATCGCCTTGCTAATAGCGAGGCGAGCTAATCTTAACTTTGTGGGGATTGCGTTGCGATATGAGTAACTTTGTGGGCTTATCATCCTATTGGAGAGGATTGATAAGTTGATTGTCGAAGGTGTGAGGTTAACATGACAAGGATACGTTGCGATTGGAGCAAATTTGAGGACTTATCATCCTATTGATGAGGATTGATAAGTTGTTTGTCGCTATTTAGTTATGATTTGAACAACTTTGAGGACTTATCGCTCTTATTGAAGAGTGTCGATAAGTTGATGTTAGAGGAGTTAAGCCTGCGCGTGGCGTTATGCTACGATGTTGAATCGTAGACTTTGTCGTCTTTTACGGGCAAGAGACTAACCGACAACCCGTGTTGGCGTTGACTTTAGGGTTATTGGCCAACCCGACCATCAGCGGACTTGATGAGCCTTTACCGATTACCGTTTGAATCGGGCTAGCATGCAGATTATCTAAATCCGTTCTGCATGTGACGTTGTGCTAAAAGAATAAAACTCTTTTAGGCTTAATGCTACGATGTTGAATACGTAGGCTTCGTCTTTCTCACGGGAATAGACTACCCGGCTGCATGTATTAGATGCAGGCTTATCTCTGCTTAGGTTTCGAGATAAAATTCCCCAGATTTGAATTCTGGTGTCTTCTTCGATCGGTAAAAGACTAAACCGGCAACTTGTGTTAGGCGTTGACTTACCCCTACTTAGGATTCGGGATAAAATTCCCCACCTCTGTGAGGCGTGGATTGTGGTGTTATTAATAACAACCTTGAGGACTTATCGCCTATTGAAGAGAGTCGATAAGGTGATTGTCGAGGTGTGAGTTAACATGACAAGGATACATTGCGATCGGAGCAACTTTGAGGACTTATCGCTCTACTGAAGAGAGTCGATAAGTTGATCGTCAGAAGAGATCGCCTTGCTAATAACGAGACGAGCTAATCTTAACTTTGTGGGGATTGCGTTGCGATATGAGTAACTTTGTGGGCTTATCATCCTATTGGAGAGGATTGATAAGTTGATTGTCAGAGGTGTGAGGTTAACATGACAAGGATACGTTGCGATTGGAGCAAATTTGTGGACTTATCATCCTATTGGAGAGGATTGATAAGTTGATTGTCGAGGTGTGAGGTTAACATGACAAGGATACGTTGCGATTGGAGCAAATTTGTGGACTTATCATCCTATTGGAGAGGATCGATAAGCTGATTGTCAGAGGTGTGAGGTTAACATGACAAGGGTATGTTGCGATCAGAGCAATTTTGAGGACTTATCGCTCTATTGAAGAGAGTCGATAAGTTGATTGTCAGAGGTGTGAGGTTAACATGACAAGGGTATGTTGCGATCGGAGCAACTTTGAGGACTTATCGCTCTATTGAAGAGAGTCGATAAGTTGATTGTCAGAGGTGTTAGGTTAACATGACAATGATACATTGCGATCGGAGCAACTTTGAGGATTTATCGCTCTATTGAAGAGAGTCGATAAGTTGATTGTCAGAGGTGTTAGGTTAACATGACAAGGATACATTACAATCGAACAACTTTGAGGACTTATCGCCTATTGAAGAGAGTCGATAAGGTGATTGTCAGAGGTGTTAGGTTAACATGACAAGGATACATTACAATCGGAGCAACTTTGAGGACTTATCGCTCTACTGAAGAGAGTCGATAAGTTGATCGTCAGAAGAGATCGCCTTGCTAATAACGAGACGAGCTAATCTTAACTTTGTGGGGATTGCGTTGCGATATGAGTAACTTTGTGGGCTTATCATCCTATTGGAGAGGATTGATAAGTTGATTGTCAGAGGTGTGAGGTTAACATGACAAGGATACGTTGCGATTGGAGCAAATTTGTGGACTTATCATCCTATTGGAGAGGATCGATAAGCTGATTGTCAGAGGTGTGAGGTTAACATGACAAGGGTATGTTGCGATCAGAGCAATTTTGAGGACTTATCGCTCTATTGAAGAGAGTCGATAAGTTGATTGTCAGAGGTGTGAGGTTAACATGACAAGGGTATGTTGCGATCGGAGCAACTTTGAGGACTTATCGCTCTATTGAAGAGAGTCGATAAGTTGATTGTCGAGGTGTTAGGTTAACATGACAATGATACATTGCGTCGAACAACTTTGAGGATTTATCGCTCTATTGAAGAGAGTCGATAAGTTGATTGTCGAGAGGTGTTAGGTTAACATGACAAGGGTATGTTGCGATCGAACAACTTTGAGGACTTATCGCTCTATTGAAGAGAGTCGATAAGTTGATTGTCAGAGGTGTTAGGTTAACATGACAAGGATACATTGCGATTGGAGCAATTTTGTGGACTTATCGCTCTATTGAAGAGAGTCGATAAGTTGATTGTCAGAGGTGTTAGGTTAACATGACAATGATACATTGCGATTGGAGCAATTTTGTGGACTTATCATCCTATTGGAGAGGATTGATAAGTTGGTTGTCAGAGGTGCATTGTTAACCTGACGGGATTGTGTTACGATTTGAGCAACTTTGTAGACTTATCATCCTATTGGAGAGGATTGATAAGTTGATTTTGATAGTCTTCTTTGCGTTGAAGTGCTTACATTGTCAAAAGTGTTTTGTTAACTTGACAATATTTAGAATTTATTATTCTACTCAGAAAATAACAGATAATCAACCCCCAGTCTATAATTATTCTAGGTTGATACTAACCGAGTCTTCGGCCTCGCGATTTAGAGCCGGGTCATCAATAGCTAGGTCTTCGGAGTCAGTCTCCTCTTCTTCAGCTTCAATCCTAGCAATAATTGCTTCAGCCTGCTCACCCTGGGAGACTAGTTGTTTCCAAGAACGATATTTTGCAACCCCCATTCGAGCTAGGAGATTGATTTGTAAATTGTGCCGACAGGTGTCAATTAGAGCAGACTGTGTCATACCTGTCGAGCATCGAAGAGCCATGCTTCGGAACCGTTCGATGAAGACTTTGATAGACTCTCCCTCCTTTTGCTTAATGGCAAGGAGAGAAGTGACAGTGATTTCTGTGTCATCTTCAAAGAATCGTGACAGGAAGAGTCTTTCTAAATCTGCCCATTTCTGGATACATCCTGAAGGCAGTTTCATGAACCATTCAAAGGCAACTCCCTTGAGGGTGCCAATGAACAAACGAGCTGCTATGGCATCGTTTGCCATCACATTCCCGGTCTGTGACCTAAAATGGTAGATGTGTTGATTCGGTGATCCCGTGCCGTCGAAAGCTTGTAGCGTCGGGATTTTGAATTTTGGAGGATAAGGAACCGTATCCCATTCTGCAGGATACGGTCTGACAACCCCCTGATCTTGGAGCTCGCGCCTATTAGCCATGGCATTGAGGCGGGCTTCCAGTTCTCGTATTTTTGCCGATTGAGGACTTTGCTCGTTTTCGGCCTCTCTCCCTTCTTTAGAGGAGGATTCTACGTGATGGGCTTCTTGATCGGGAGCTTCATTCACTTTTTCTTTCCATTTTGGGGATTGACTCCTCCTCCGTGATGATTCCGGCTGAGGTGATGAGCTAGCCATGTGAACTTGAGCCCTATCTGCAATAAGTTGGGCTACCATTTCTCGAAGTTGATCGATGGACTCTTGTTGTGATCGCAGGGCTTCTTGCATCATAGCTTGATACTCTTCGAGCCTCTTCTTGAAATCTTCAGCATTCTCCGTCATGTAGACAGCGCTCACGTGCTCCACGAAAGAACTAGAGGATTGAGATTCTGCGATGGCTGAATGCTCATCATCAGACTCAATTCCTCTAGCCAACTTTTGGTAGTTGACAGGGAATATGACCCCTGTTCGAGTCCGAGTATGTCGGTAAACTCCGACGGAGTCATTCGAGTATGTCGGTAAACTCCGACGGAGTCATTCAAAGCCTCTTTCAAGCCGGGGGACCGATTTGCCTCTGGCTCATTGGAGCTAGAGATTGACGGTCTGCCTACTCCGATCATGTTAGAAGTGACTCTAAGGTATTCGACCTTTGAAGTCTCCTTCCTGTGAGAATGCCGTCGTTCGGTGGACCAAATGACATTTGTCAATCGGTTAAATACCGACGGCTTGGCCGCATGTGAGCAGCGTCGATATGCCGATGATTTGGCACTTGGAACGCGAGGTTCAGACCCACGTTTTAGATTGGGAACGCTAGGTTCGCGTTTGAATGCTTGAACGCGGGGTTGAGACCCGCATTTCAGGATAGGGGCGTGAGGATCATGTGCAACCCCCTGCTGAACGCGAGGTCCACGTTTGAACATTTGAATGCGGGGTTGAGACCCGCGTTTTATAATGGGGACGCGAGGTTCGTGTTCGGGCACATAAACACGAGGCTTGCATTCTGTAAAAGGAACGCGAAGCTCGGGATCGCGTTTTGTCTCACAAACGCGAAGTTCGCGTTGGTTGGTCGATTGGCCATCTCGGGGCTGTGTTCTTCGGCGAGCAGCGCTCCTTTTCACCTGATTTGAGGCTTTTGCAGCGACATTACCATCTTTACTGATCAGGTTAGCCACGACAACCGAAGGGACTTTGGTCTCCTTAGAGGCTTTGTGAATCTTGCACATAGCCTTGGGGCTAAGGGATCCGGAGGAGAGTGCCTCCTCGAACTTGGCTTGATCGAACTCTACAGTCAGAGTTTCAACTGTCATCCCAATGAGCTTGACGTCGGACTGCGCCACCACCTCTTCATCGGTGAAAGAGATTGTCCCCAGCGGAGTCGCCATCTTTTGTTCGCGAGGAAAAATTGAGAAAATGTAAAATTGGTCTATTCTATTTGAAGAATAATGAATACAATCTCTCGAATGCAATCTCTCTCTCTCTAACTGACTTAGATAAAAAGAAATTACAAATTCCTCGATCGATTGCCCGATTTACAAAAGAGAGAAAGGTCAACGGAGACCCTTCCCTTTATTTAATCTGGGTTCTTCACGGTGGCGGTGGGAGCTTGAATCTTGTATCCCGTTGATGATCCGACCGTCTTGACTCGTGGGACGAGCTTGAAAAATAACTTCGAGGAGCAAGTTTAGAACTCGCCGAAGTTAAGAACTCTTTGATAGAGTTGATTTTAGAAAAGGATTAGTAATCCTTTTAGCCAAGAATGGCAGAGAAGAACTTGCCGTGCAAGTTTGAAAACTGTAATCGAGTTGAACTCTCTAGGAGAGTTGATGCCAGCAAAGGAGGTTTGATCCTTTCTTTAAAAGAAAAAACATAAATCTTCGATAAAATCTCAATATCTCTAAATCTAACCGGTAGAAATCAATCTCCACCATTCAGAATTAGGAACGACGAGTGTTGAGGCTGCCCTCCAAGTTTCACTCCGATCAGACCACAGATGAAGGTCCGATCGTCACGCCGATCACAGTTGCGCAGAAGAAACTGCTCTCTGCACAATTGGCTTCGGTAAAACCTCAATATCTCTAAATCCAACCGGTAGAAATCAATCTCCACCGTTCAGAATCAGGAACAACGAGTGTTGAGGCTTCTCTCCAAGTTTCACGCCGATCGGACTACGGATGAAGGTCCGATCGTCATGATGATCACAGCTGCGCAGAAGTGGCTTTTCTTTTCTCCCTCCTTCTCTCCTTTTTTGTTTTGTTCTCCGGCCAAACCCTTTCAACCCGCCTCATTTGGCTGTGAAAACCCCCCATTTATAGGAATTAAAGGGGTGTAACCATCCCCTTGAATTGCTCCATAATGGGGGTTTAGTGGGGTGTAACCGCCCCTCCTTAAATCTCTCAAACGGTTAAGGAACCGTTCAACTCATGTTTGAATGAGTCAAAGCGCGAAGTTCGCGTTAAGACAACCTGCGTGCATTTTAGTGCGAAGCGGGGATGAATCTCAGCGTCTACGTTTTAACTAGGGCGGGGTTGGAGGCCAGCGTTTTGAGCTTGAGCGGGCCATGTGCTCCGCGTTTTAGGCTTGAGCGGGCCATGTGCTCCGCGTTTTAGGCTTGAGCAGCGGGCCATGTGCTCAGCGTTTTGAATTGAAGCGGGCCATGTGCTCCGCGTTTTAGGCTTGAGCGGGCCATGTGCTCCGCGTTTTAGGCTTGAGCGGGCCATGTGCTCGCGTTTTGAATTGAAGCAGCGGGCCATGTGCTCCGCGTTTTAGGCTTGAGCAGCGGGCCATGTGCTCGCATTTTGAATTGAAATCGCGGAAGCGTCCGCGTTTTGAATTGAAACGCGGGGGGTGAGCCCCGCATTTTGCTTTGAAGAGATCAATACTTGTAATCTCTTTTCACAAGGATTGTCAACTTGTAATCCTTGTACTCTGGAGACATTAGCTTCTGATTCTCCTTTGTTGTCGTGAAAGTCGTCAGCTTGTAACCTTCATTGATAGTGTTTCGCGGATATTGGCTGTCTTCAGTATTTTTTTTACAGCCTACAATCAAATGAATTAATTATTTTATTAACTTCTTTAAATTGGCAAGTTGACTGAATTTTGTGGGTATATTCACTGCAAACCCTCACGAGACTACAACTCGTCCACTAGGGTAACCTAGGGGTTTAAAGGCTTGTTGTATCGCTAAATACAACCGCGATTCTGAAAGTGAGTTAGGTTTTCTTTTTATTTTCTTTGCTAGAGGACTAGCAAAAGTTTAGGTATGGGGTATTTGATTATCACATTTTAATTACATTTTTATACCCTTATTACCTATGTTATATGAATAACGATATTACTAATAATTATTTTTATCTTATTTTGCATGCTAAT
The DNA here is from genome assembly GCA_012295165.1 of Asparagus setaceus. Lineage (NCBI taxonomy): Eukaryota > Viridiplantae > Streptophyta > Magnoliopsida > Asparagales > Asparagaceae > Asparagus > Asparagus setaceus. The sequence goes on along the minus strand of CM022705.1, from coordinate 57,222,918 downwards.
AAAGAAATAATGAATAAAAGCCCAAATGACTCAAATTCTCGAATTTCTACCAATTTTGAAGCCCAAATCTGAAGACAAACAAAGGCCCAAGATACCAAATTGATCCAAGAGAAATTCGTGAAGAAATATCAAGAAAAGACAAAATCCGTTGGGAACCAATCGGTTGACCAACCGGTTGGCTAACCGGTTGGCTAACCGGTTGGTCAACCGATCAGTTTGCAACAGATTCCAGATTGATGGTGGATTTCTCTTCATTTTTGGCTAAGTTTGATCCAATGGTTCACATCAACTCCGTTGGGCTATAAATAGGGGTGAATCTTGAGGGTTTTGAGTGTGAAATATTTTGTAAAACTCCATTTGGAGAGGAGGGTCACTCTTAATTGAGAAGACCTTCCAAAATTATAACTTTTAGACACAATAAATAAAATGTTTCACCCATTCAATTTCCTTTCTCTTCTAATCCAAGGACCAAAAGGAGGATTAGATTAAGATCAGAGTTGTTGGTTTCTATTTTATTTCTTTTTCATTTTCTTTCTTGTTCATTTAATTGCTTTGTAGCTTAGATTTACTTTCATGCAATTTAATTTCATGCAATTTACTTTCATGCAATTTACTTTCATGCAATGTATTTAATTCTTGTATTTACTTTCTAGAATAGATTTTTCTTTTCTTTAATTCACCTTGAGGCTAGAACCCTCTAGGGAATTACCCTTTCTAAGTGTGGAGCTAATATTTGTGGGATCCCTAGAGATTGTTTGAAACTAGCTAACAAATCCAACTCATTCTTGTGAGATTGAGATAAGCTAAGTGGATCTACTCTAGATTCCTTATATCTTTAATTAATCCTCCATACTTTACCTTCTTTATTTTTCCTCTTATCCTTGCTTTTCATTTATTTTTTATTTTCTTTGCTAGAGGACTAGCAAAAGTTTAGGTATGGGGTATTTGATTATCACATTTTAATTACATTTTTATACCCTTATTACCTATGTTATATGAATAACGATATTACTAATAATTATTTTTATCTTATTTTGCAGGCTAATAAAGAAATAATGAATAAAAGCCCAAATGACTCAAATTCTCTGAATTTCTACCAATTTTTGAAGCCCAAATCTGAAGACAAACAAAGGCCCAAGATACCAAATTGATCCAAGAGAAATTCGTGAAGAAATATCAAGAAAAGACAAAATCCGTTGGGAACCAATCGGTTGACCAACCGGTTGGCTAACCGTTGGTCAACCGATCGCTTGCAAATGATTCCAGATTGATGGTGGATTTCTCTTCATTTTGGCTAAGTTTGATCCAATGGTTCACATCAACTCCGTTGGGCTATAAATAGGGGTGAATCTTTGAGGGTTTTGAGTGTGAAATATTTTGTAAAACTCCATTTGGAGAGGAGGGTCACTCTTAATTGAGAAGACCTTCCAAAATTATAACTTTTAGACACAATAAATAAAATGTTTCACCCATTCAATTTCCTTTCTCTTCTTCTAATCCAAGGACCAAAGGAGGATTAGATTAAGATCAGAGTTGTTGGTTTCTATTTTATTTCTTTTTCATTTTCTTTCTTGTTCATTTAATTGCTTTGTAGCTTAGATTTACTTTCATGCAATTTAATTTCATGCAATTTACTTTCATGCAATTTACTTTCATGCAATGTATTTAATTCTTGTATTTACTTTCTAGAATAGATTTTTCTTTTCTTTAATTCACCTTGAGGCTAGAACCCTCTAGGGAATTACCCTTTCTAAGTGTGGAGCTAATATTTGTGGGATCCCTAGAGATTGTTTGAAACTAGCTAACAAATCCAACTCATTCTTGTGAGATTGAGATAAGCTAAGTGGATCTACTCTAGATTCCTTATATCTTTAATTAATCCTCCATACTTTACCTTCTTTATTTTTCCTCTTATCCTTGCTTTTCATTTATTTTTTTATTTTTCTTTATTCTTGATTCTTGATTTCATTGATTTTTTACTTCTCTCTCAATCTCATATTCCCTCCATGTGCATATAATCTCAAACCTAGTTTTGTTATTATGTGCATATAACCACAACCACATTCTCAACTTCATTTTCTCCTCTTTTGCACATAATCCACATCCACTCTCTCTTATCTCTCCACATCCACTTTCACCATTTTCTTACTTTCATTTTATTTGAATAACTCCTAATTGTCATGCGCATAATTTGAGAACCAAAACTTGAACAAAACTCTTCCTACTTCCCGTTCCTCGTGGGATCGATAAACTTAAATACTATAACTTGATAAAGGTTGTATACTTGTAACTCTAGGAGGTAATCATTTATTTCCCATCAAAACAACCAAAATATGCATGGTTTAAGCATTGTTTAAAAAAACATATGGCATTCCTATTAGTAGAACAAAACTATATAGTAAGTAACAACAAAACGAAACAACTTAAATTGTGTATCAAATTGTTGAAATATAAAATACATTTAAAAATAACCTGGTTGAGTATTTTTTTGTCCAAGAATGATTTTGGAGGTGGCCGAGTTTAAAAATAAATAAGGATGAAACTTTAGGTTCATAGACTAATAATTACCTATGATGTCACATCATAATGTGAGGAAAGCCAAATAGTTTAAGGTTAAATTACCTTGTATAGCTAACAACTTTAAAAAAATTATACAACAAAACATAGTAACTTACTTTGTGCGCCAAACTGATTGAATTACAAAGTGATTTAAAATTAATTTGGAGGAGTATTTTAGGTCTAAGAGTGTTTCAAGAAGTGGGTGTGCTTAAAAATAAATAGGGGTAATTTTTGGGTTCATAAAAAATAACTCTTTTTTTGGAAGGGATGACTTTAAAATAAATATGGTAAAACTTTGGGTTTATAAGAAAAATTGCCATGCGTTACGTCAGTGTGAAAAATGAAAAATTGACGGTTTAAGCATTTGCATTAAAATACACTGCATACCTAACTAACTAAAATAAAAATATAACAAGTTACAACACAAATAATACCAATCGATACTATATAAAAGCCGTTGAAATACAAAGTTAATTTAATAAACATAATCGGTGGAATTTTTGTGTTTAACATAAATAGGTCAAAATCTTGGGTTCATAGTTAAAAACCCTTTTGTTAAGTGGGTGTACTTAAAACTGAAAGGAGTAGAACTTTGGGTTTAAAGAAAAAAAATCCCATCTACAGTTTGCAATCTTGAGAAATTAGTATAAAAGAAGGTAGAAAAATAGTTTAAGAATTTGATTTAAAAATACACCATATCTAATGATCTAGAGCAAAATTAAATATAGCAAATAATAATAAAATAAATACACTTTATACCAAACTGTCGAAATATAAAGTGGGTGGGAAACTAATTCAATAGAACATTTTGGGTTTTAGAGTAATTTTGAAAGTGGGTAAGTTTAAAAATAAATGGGGGTAGAATTTTGGAGTGAGTGCGTTTAAACATAAATGAGAGTGAGCCTTTAGGTTTATTTGGGGAGGGGGCTCATCTCAGCTTGCAAGATCGCCGCAACATTGATATAGAAAAGACAAAAAAATCCATCATAAGCATTTGGCTTAAAAATATATTGTATATCTAATAACTTAGAATAAAAATATAATTACAAATTAAGCAAAAGATAGCGACTTACACCATACACATTTTATTCAACATATATTGTGTACTTAACTACTTGAACAAATGTATAGCAAGTTATAGCAAATATAACAACTTACATTGACTATCAAAGTGTTAAAATATAAAATGTATTTAAATATAATTCAGTAGAGTATTTAGGGTCTAAGAGCAATTTTTTAAGTGAGTGAATTTAAAGATAAATGAGGGTAAAACTTTGGGTTTACAGGCTAAAATCGTGGTAAAATATTGAATTGGAAGGGTTTAGAGACAACTTACAGTGGAGTTTTTCTATGGTCTCCTTCATTAATGAATATGACATAGAAGAGAGAGGGATTTGGACAGTAAAGACATGATGAAAAAGAGGTTTTCTTATATTACACTTCCCCCTCTTGAAAATGCATGGCACGTGAAGAATAAATTACTAGTACAGATAGGTATCCATGTCCCATCGGCCTCAATAAACCTCTTTTAAACTTTCTGATATTGTCAAGTAGGAGGAATATGTTGGCAGAAAAGACCACCTCCTGAGGACCTGATCACTGCAATATCAGAACTTTGTCACATGATACTCAAACTATTAGCACAAGGCAAGTTGCCATTGCCAAGCAAAGAGAGGCAAATGTTATTGAAAGAGGAATTCTTCCCTTGTCCTTCCTAAAGAACATTGCTCCATAAACAGGCACATTTATCCCAACCATCGATCCACAAAGAATCAGTTGTGCAAAATAGTCATTCAACCCTGCAAACCCTTCATAAACCAGTAGCCGCATCAACCCACCCAACAAACAAACAAGGTTGAGCATTGCGATTGTTGCTATGATTGTAAACATAGGAGATGAAGATCCAAATTCCATGACCTCGTTCTCATACCTCTTGCTCTCATCTCCATCAACGACCTTTGATGTGATTGCAAAGGACGACTTGGAGAATCCCAACAGCTTTATGATAGTGTCACTGACTCCATAGAGGTAGGAGGTTAATCTTTTGTATACCCACATTCTTTGCGAGTTCCACCATCCAGAAAATGTATCTTCACAGAGTAAGGATTCAGCCGCGGCATATGTGTTCTTTGCGACTATCACATAGGCAAAAGTTGTAAACCAAGGACTAGATACCTGAATATAGTCATTATGATTATACAGGATTTAGACCAATAAGAGAGAGCTAGAGGGTTGGTGTTTATGTGTTTATCTTCACTTACCTTTGGGAATAAAGAGATTCCTTTGAGGAGGCAAAGAGGAGGGATTATGAGGTAGTAAAGTGTCGGCAATGAGTTTAGAGCCCACAATCCATAGATGCCGTAGGCAAATTGGAGTCCTAGCTTAATTTTTCCATGGCCTTGAATGATAGGGCAGTCCTTAGAGAGGGAGTATTCGAGGTTACCCTCGCTCCATCTCTTGTGTTGCACCAATGTTTGCTCTAGCGTTGTCGGGGCCATCCCTAAGAATCCTTTTCTTGAAGGATTGTGACATATGGATCTCCATCCTCTACACTGAATTGTCAAACCGGTAACTACATCTTCAACTAGACAACCATATTTCAAACCTACCTCTTTTCCCCATGGGGTATTGTTCTCGTAGATACATGTTATAAGAGACTCAGCTCTCCCTTCCAATGTGCTAGTATTTTCTTGATGTTTTATTTCCTTACTTCTTATCCAGTCTTCATTATAATCGCGACTGTACTTCTTTCCACACAGACTCTCACGTCTGTGAAAGCATCCGGTGCCTGCATATGCTATTCCTCCCCAGATATCAAAACCAGAAAACTCTACCTGTGAGACCGAGAAACAACATTAGTAATGTTTGTTGAAATGAATTGACTGGTTATTTTCTCTATGATCTTCACTCACCGTACAAATCACGTTTAAAGAATTTCCATAGAGGTCATTCTTAGTTATGTTGTGGAAGAATTGGGGGTATTGCACGTAGGCGACATCATGACTCCTCTTATCCAGGAAGAAGCACAATGCATCTTTAATGGATCTTTGAGTTGTTTGAGTACATGTCACATCCACATTGAGGATGATTGGTGCGTTACTTATCTCTGATGACACTCTTATCTGCACATAAGATGAAATGTTGGGGTGTCAGACGTATCTTTGAAGGGGAAATTTTGATAGAAATTTTAAATAAGAATCTAAAGCAGAGTTTATGGGATTATAGGCATTATGTACACGTGTATCTTATGTACCGTGTGCATATGTTTTATAACAGAAAGAATTTTGTGCAAATTACCAAAGCATTCATTGCCCCAGCTTTGAAGTTATGGTGATGTTGAGGATGCTTCTCACGTGCCACATATACTAATGTGGGCAATGGGTTCCCATCCAAATCAGTTGAAGTCTGATCCCTTCCATCAATCATAATCTGAAGAAGTGGATTCGGATAATTTTACTACGTTAGACACATAAATAAACACTTAATATTTTCATAGGCTATCTAATGTGAAGTGATGTGGTGATTTCTACTGGCTTTTAGTGTATAAACTCACAACTTTAGTCTCCATGCAAATGGGGAAGAATTTCTGATAGAGTGTTGTACCTGAACAATAGGTCGATGGTTTCTTGAAGTCATCTCTGCATTCCACTTGGAAACTCTTTTCTGTTCTTTGAATTCTTCTGGAATTTTGCCTACAGATACAGCTCTGTCAATGCGAGAAGTCATATCTTCAAACAATTTACACTGCATGAGAATTTGAGTTCTGAGATCAATCACTGTTAGGTTCCTGAACCATTAGTTCGTATTAGTGCACTTGTGCCTCCAAGTAGGGAATACTGTTGATTTTGTCTTGAATTTGGGGCCCACTTTTGATTTGAAACAGAGTGAAAGCTCTGAGTTTTCAATACCACCGAAAGACATCACTTTCTCATAATTAAATGGGCCCCCTCCCCCCAAACTTTCAACGTTGCTTTTGAGATGAAGAAAAACGAAAAGGAGGACATAATGAGATCTGTCGTTTTCAAGGCTTCGTTTTGAGTGGAAGAAGAAAAATATGAGAGGGGTGAAATAATTAAATAAAATAAAGGAGTTGCTTTCACTCTCTTATTGAGGAACTCTTTCACTCTCTCTCTCTCCCGCCAAGTGTGTTTTGGCAATCTTGTTTGAGCTTCAAAAAAATAGAGAGCTCATTGTGTGTGTTGTATCGAGAGTTTGAATATAGTGAAACTCCTCTCTTGCCGTGGACGTAGATCAATTTGATCGAACCACATAAATCTTGTGTGTTTGTGTTTGTTCTCTATTTTCTGATTTTGTGTTTGAATATTTTGGTACACTTGATCAGACCACTGCAGATTTATCCCAATAAATTGGTATCACATCATCTCGGTTCTAGGGCGGCTTTCAATCTTCCATAATGGCTTCTGTGAAGTTCTCGGTGTCGATATTCGATGGCCAGAATAATTTCGGCCTATGGATGAAAGAGATGAAGGCTTTGTTACGACGAGAAGGTACGGTTAAAGCTATCGATGGGAAATACCCAGATGATATGACTACTGCTGAGATCGAAGAGATGGACGAAAAGGCTCACAGCGTTTTGCAATTGTCACTATCCGACAATGTGCTTCGTGAAGTTGCCGATGAGGAAACGGCAGCGGGGTTGTGGTCCAAGCTCGAAAGTCTCTATTTAAAGAAATCTCTTACAACGAGATTGTACCTGAAGCAGCGGCTATACACACTGAAGATGAAAGAAGGTACACCCATTCAGGAACACCTTGATGAATTTAATAAAATTATCATGGATATGAAAAACCTGGATCTTAAGCTTGATGATGAAGACCAGGCTCTCATTGTGTTGTATTCCTTGCCTGACTCTTATGAAAATTTTATTAACTCTATGTTGTATGGAAGTCTTGAGGATGTGAAGGCCTCTTTAAATTCTGCCGAGTTAAGAACAAAGTTGAATGTGAAATTTACCGATAGGCAGGCTGATGGTCTGCTAGCCAGAGGTAGATCGAAGACTAGAGAGGGTAATAAAGAGCAATCCAGAAATCGTTCGAAGTCCAGGTCAGCCCAAGATAAGAAACAAGTTGAGTGTTTCTACTGTCACAAGAAAGTGCATTACAGGTCAGAATGTTATGCTTTAAAGAAGAAAGGCAACTAGCGTGTTGAAACCTCAGATTCAGCAAATACGGTAAAGACTAATGTTACCGATGTCGTTGAGACGGTTCTTGCAGTATGTCCCTTGGATGGCCGTTCCGATAGAGAATGGATCTTGGATACAGGTGCGTCTTATCATATGTGTCCAAATAGAGATTGGTTCACTACTTACAAAATTATAAGTGATGGATCAGTTTTGATGGGCAACAATGCAATTTGTAAGACAGTTAGAATTGGTACAGTTCGCATCCGATGTCACGATGGGTAGTGAGAACTTTGTCTGATGTGAGACACATCCTGGACTTAAAGAAAAATCTGATTTCTTTGAGTTCTTTGGATTCTATTGGGTGTTCTTACACTGGTGGAGGTGGAGCTCTTAGAGTTACTAAGGGTTCATTGGTTGTGATGAAAGGTAGCAAAGTGAACAGTTTATATGTTCTCCAAGGCAGAACTGTGACAGGCTCTGCAGGTGTGTCCTATGATACTGACAGGGACCCTACTCAGATGTGGCATATGCGCTTAGGCCACATGAGTGAGAAGGAGATGACTATTTTGAGTAAACGTGACTTACTCTGTGGTGATCATACATCATCACTTGACTTCTGTGAGCATTGTGTGTTTGGAAAGCAAACTCGGGTCAGCTTCTCGACTGGCTCACATACGACGAAGGGCACTCTCGACTACATTCATTCAAATTTGTGGGGACCTACTCAGGTTCTCTCCAAAGGTGGCGCTCTTTATTTTCTGACATTTATTGATGATTTTTTCAGGTAAGTTTGGGTTTATTTTCTCAGGCGCAAAAGCGAGGTGTTCGAAACTTTCAAAAAGTGAAAAGTTCTTGTTGAGAATCAAACTGGAAAGAAGATTAAACGTCTCCGAACAGATAATGGTCTAGAGTTTTGCAGTGTTGAGTTCAACCAGTTCTGCGCAAATTCTGAAATCGTACGACATCGAACGGTCAGGTACACTCCTCAGCAAAATGGGGTGGCAGAACGCATGAATAGAACATTGATGGAGAGAGCTAGGTGTATGCTCTCAAACTCCGGGTTGGATAAAGACTTACGGTACATTAACACGACTTGTTACTTGGTGAACCGGTCTCCTTCTACCGCCATTGAGCACAAGACTCCAAATGAGGTATGGTCAGGTAAACTCAGTGATTATTCAAATTTAAAGGTATTTGGATGTCCTGCTTACTATCATGTTAGAGATGGTAAGCTTGAGCCTAGAGCTAAGAAATGCATATTTGTTCGTTATGCTGATGGCGTCAAAAGATATCGCTTGTGGAGTCTTGAACCTGATTCTCCTAAATTATCAGTAGAGATGTTACTTTTAATGAAAAATATATGCTTGATCATGAAAAGATTTATGTTGAGTCTACAGGAAATGCAGAGAAGGCTATGGATAAGGTGGAGCTTCAGGTGGAGCTCAAGGGAGAGACTTCTCAAAAGTCATCTATAAAAATTGCTCCTACAGTTATAGAAGAGCAACATGATTCAGGCTCAGATGATGATAATGCTGAGACTGAAGAATCTTATTCCATAGTCACTGGCAGAGAGAGGAGACAGATCAGACCTCCTCAGAGATATGCCTATGCTGAATTAGTGGCATATGCTCTCACGACAACTGAAGAGATAGGTATTCAAGAGCCATCAAACTTTAGTGAAGCTGTCTCATGCAGAGAATCTGATCATTGGGTCACGGCTATGATAGAAGAACTCGAGTCACTTTATAAAAATCAGACTTGGGATTTGGTGCAATTACCTAAGGGTAAAAGGACAATTGGATGCAAGTGGATTTTTAAGAAGAAAGAAAGGATCCCAGGGGTTGAAGATGCTAGATTCAAAGCACGGTTGATGGTAAAGGATTATAGGTAAAAGGAGGGAATTGACTATGATGAAGTATTTTCTCCAGTTGTGAAGCATACCTCCATCCGTGTATTGCTTGTCATGGTTGTTCTATTTGATCTGGAGCTTGAGCAGCTCGATGTGAAGACTGTATTTTTACATAGTGAGCTTGAGGAGACTATCTACATGTCTCAACCAGAGGGATACTTCATAGAAGGTAAAGAAGATCATGTTTGCAGATTGAAGAAATCTTTGTATGGCTTGAAGCAGTCTCCCAGATAGCGGTACAAGAGGTTTGATAATTTTATATTTAATCATGGGTACTCAAGAAGTACTTATGATAGTTGTGTATACTACATGCATCTAGGAGATGATTCTTTTATTTATCTTCTATTATATGTCGATGACATGCTTATTGCTGCTAAGAATATGTCGCAGATTCTTATTTTGAAGAAACAACTCAGTGATGAGTTTGAGATGAAAGATCTTGGTGCAGCAAAGAAGATCTTAGGGATCGAGATCAAGAGGGACAGAAAAGCTGGAACATTATATCTCTCACAAAAGAGTTATATTGAAAAGGTGCTTGAGCGCTTTGGGATGAAGAATGCCAAGCCCATTATGACTCCTTTGGCTCCACACTTTAGGCTCTCAGCTTCAGATTCACCTAAGAGTGAGACCGAGAAAAAGGAGATGTCCCGAGCTTCATACTCTAGTGCAGTGGGTAGCATTATGTATGCTATGATTTGCACTCATCCAGACATTACCCAGGCAGTCAGTGTAGTCAGCAGATATATGGCTCAGCCAAGAAAGCACATTGGGAGGCAGTGAAGTGGATCCTTCGGTATCTCAAGGGTACCTCAGATTTGGATTTGTTTTTTAACAGCAGTACTTTGGGAACCTCAGTTGTAGGTTTTGTAGATTCTGACTATGCTGGTGATCTCGATAAAAGTAGATCTTTGACTGGTTATCTTTTTATTCTTTCTAGCTCAGCTATTAGTTGGAGATCGACTCTACAGTCAAAAGTTACTTTGTCTACTACAGAGGCAAAGTATATGGCAGCAGCAGAACCCGTAAAAGAAGCTATTTGGTTGAGGAATCTTGTTGGTGAGCTTGGGTTTCAGCAGGAGGCTAGTTCAGTTGTATTTTGTGACAATCAGAGTGCAATACGTCTAAATAAAAACTCAGCACACCATGAGAGGACAAAACATATCGATGTCAAATATCATTTCATTCGTGAGGCAACTGCTGAGAGAAACATCACGATAAAGAAGATTGGTACTGCAGACAACCCAGCTGATATGTTGACCAAACCGGTCCCGGTCTTCAAGTTCAAGCACTGCTTGGACTTGGGAAGCATCCGCACCTGTTAGGTGGCCCCGTTTGTGACATTGTTTGCAAGAGAGGTGGAGTTCACTAGTTCTATTATGAGAATTCAATCCAAGGTGGAGATTGTTGATTTTGTCTTGAATTTGGGGCCCACTTTTGATTTGAAACAGAGTGAAAGCTCTGAGTTTTCAATACCACCGAAAGACATCACTTTCTCATAATTAAATGGGCCCCCCTCCCCCCAAACTTTCAACGTTGCTTTTGAGATGAAGAAAAATGAAAAGGAGGACATAATGAGATGTGTCGCTTTCAAGGCTTCGTTTTGAGTAGAAGAAGAAAAATATGAGAGGGAAGAAATAATTGAAAAAATAAAGGAGTTGTTTTCACTCTCTTATTGAGGAACTCTTTCACTCTCTCTCTCTCTCCCAACAAGTGTGTTTTGGCAATCTTGTTTGAGTTTCAAAAAAATAGAGAGCTCATTGTGTGTGTTGTATCGAGAGTTTGAATATAGTGACACTCCTCTCTTACTGTGGACGTAGATTAATTTGATCGAACCGTGTAAATCTTGTGTGTTTGTGTTTGTTCTCTATTTTCTGGTTTTGTGTTTCAATATTTTGGTACACTTGATCAGACCGCTGCGGATTTATCCCAACAAATACTAACCTAGTCGGGATACAAGTGTTAGTTACTAGCAACAGCTAACTCCCATCCAAGTTTGCTGACCATTTTCTAAGACACAACACACCCTGATTTCATATGATTGATGGAGTTGCAATTTTTAACGTACACATAGACGCATGTATGCACACACACATCCACATGCACACAAACGTTGCACACATAAACGCACCACATAGAGTAAATGGTGTCCTTTGCTGATTTGGCGCACATATAGAGTAGTGCAACCCAGATCATCGAGATGCCCAAATCATAACTGGCGAGCAATGTGTGCTACATCAGCGACACATAGCCAAGACTATAGAGGGATACGCCGACACCTGTTTACTCTATTTCTCTCCCTATACACACCACAAAGGTTAATTGCGGATAGGCCCCCCGTACTATCACGTAATTGTGGATTGACTGCTTGTAATTTTATTGCTGTTGATAAGCCCCCAGAGTGAATTTTTTTTGACTCTTTTACACTAAGAGAAAGATAAATTTGTGTTCTCACAAATTGACCTCCTGACGGTAAAGGAGTAAAAAAATTCAACTTCAGTCGATCTGCGACAGCGAAACTGGGGGTTCTATCTGCGGTTGAGAGATCGTGCGAGTGCATGCGCAATTAACTCGTATATAATTGTACTTTGCAACTCCAACCCCAAAGATTAATTTGCTTATGACTCCTTTATATGTTCAAATACACAATTTTGGGTTGAAAAACATTAGTCTGAGTCTTGAATAGATTTTTACCTTCATGGATGACCACTCATTATAATTTGAATTATTGTTATCCTTGCACGGCATGCTAAAGTAGGCCATGGGGGATCTTGGTTCGATCTTGAATTTCTTGCAATAAGGAAGCCAGTACTTTGCAAAGCAAGAAGCCTCCCACAGAGCATAGAATGTGAGAATGGAGCCAGCATCATCTGAGAGATAAATGCTTAGCTGCCCAGGTTCATAATCGTAAGCCATAAGAGATAGAATTGTCGACATAACAAGTGATGGTGGCTCTGCAAAGGGATCTGCTGTACACACAAATATGTCCACTTTCGGAAGTTGAGCACCAAATCTGCGGAAAGAGAGATCACATAATCTTTTGTAATGAACATATTCATGTGATTTTTTCTATTAATTTTTTTTCATTTACCTGTAATTTTTCATTATTCCTTTTATTTATAGCACTTGTCTTATTAATTGATGCCTTATTCTTCTTTTATTCCCGTTGTGCTAATGAGAGTATTCTATTCTCTCAATTAGGGGCTTGTTATGTTGCATATTTGTCAGTTTTCAAGCAGCAAAATTACTCAAGGTGCTGTGAGCTGAAAAGAATAATTAATACTTCTACTGAACAGGACATGAACTGTAACAAGGGGTGAAACTAGGAAGAATTTCAAAATTATAGTAATAATTTGTACCTTTGAGAGAGCTTGTCCTTGTGAGTTTGATAGTAGGTTGGGTTCCAGCGAGCAGACTGAGTTACAAACCAATAAAATCCAAACCATATCTCAGCTCCAAAGAGCCCCAACCAAGCCCATCTCCCTTCAAGTGGAATATGAGTTGCTCTATAGAACCAAATCAATAATATGCCAACCAAAACTGAGCTAGCATACAACTTATATGCTGCCCTCCCCTTTGCACTCTCAGCCCTGAAGAGATACCCAGAGCCATTCTCTATTTCAACCATCTCTCCTAAATCTCTCCTTCTCTTTTCTCTCTCAAGTTTGTAGATTGTGTTGCTATATATAATGCATAAAGAGTAGGCTTAAAGTGCGAGGTCTTTTATTGGTCAAGTGTAGATAAATTAATGTCGTCCTTTTCATGCATGAAACGTAGAGTAACAATTAATACTACGTTGTCCAATTAGCATTATTCATTCAATAAGTGCCGTAAAAACAGATAATGTCTAAAATCCTAACAATTAACGTCCAAAAACTATTATGCTAAGGCCTATCTCATCAAATTGGCGGTTAGTACAAGATCTTTTGAAAACATTTCTCGGATTGATGTGATGAGCTTTGGAGCGCCTATCACTGGGATCTTGAAAAGTCAGACAATATACTGGTAATATTTGTACAGACACCAATTAATATCTTCTCAAATTTTTCATGCATTAACATTTTCCCAATTGTAATAAACATATCCATAAAGAAGTTTAGAATGAAAGATCTTTTTTAAAATATTTAATAATAATTATTAAAAAGATCTCTCTAAAAATTTCTCAATAATTTCGTACATTTTCTGTGTTTTGCTGATTAGGAGATTCAATTTGTGATCACAAGTCAGATGCGCAGATTGGTGGTCCTCAATTTCTTGCAAAGATGAGAGGATCAAGCCAGCGACATCTAAGCGACTGGCTAATGTGCCAAATAAAAAATTACAGAACTAGGAAATTTTTGAGCAGGCTGATGTTACCTTCACTATGGTCGACGCTCATTACTACAATAAACAAGTCATTTAACCAACTTTAAATAGTCCCAACTCCCAGCCTGCTTTAAATCATATCCCTTTCATATTTATAGAGCTGGTACGCATTCATTTTCATAGCGTGCAATGATAACATTAGGAAGTTTGGGAGAGAAAAGGGATAATCTCTTCATTGATATTGTGGTGTTTATATACAACATAAAGAGAAATTATTTCTACTATCCTAACCGATGTGGGACTAAAGATAGACAACATATGTATAATATTTAACAACCCCCTCAAATTGCAATTTGATCTATCAAAGACAGTTTGCCAAGAAGAAATATATGCCACTGTATGGTGTGAGCCTTGGTGAAGAGGTCTACTAGTTGGAGGCCGGTGTTCACATAGGGAAGGGCGATCATGCCAACAAGGAAGTTGTGACAAGTAAAATGACACTCTATCTCGATATGCTTCGTCCGTTTGTTAAAGACGGTGTTGCTAGCTATCTTATTCGCGCGCATGTTATCACAGTGTAGAGGAGTAGCTGTGGGAGAAGAAACTCCCATGTCGAGGAGGATGTGTCGTAGCCAGACAATCTCAGCAGTGGTGGATGCCATGGCTCGATATTCGGATTCAGTAATAAAGCCTTTCCTTTTCCTAAGAGTTATTCTAGCTAGCATATTCCTATCTATTATCATTAAATGCCAAATTAACTTTCATGAGTCTGTTATTAATTACAATAGCTTTTTTTTAAGGATTAAGATAGGCTTTCTTTCGTTGCACATGCCTCCTATTGGCTTTTGATTTTTGGAAACTCTTTGATCAAATTGCTTTTTTTATTTTCTTCTTCCGGATGTAACATATATTAGTCCCCATTATACAAAACAAAAACAAAAACAAAAACAAAACAAATTGGTCTTTCTCTACCCCCTAATTGTATAGGGGTTTTTGTCTTTTACCCCAAAGCTTTACTCCAACTTATTTTAAAACCCACATACTTCTATTAAGACTCATACACCCAAAATACAAATCCCACTTATTTTTAAACCCAAAGTCTCAAAATACATGATATTTGTATATTGTTTTTACCCAAAAAACTTGAAGACCCCAAAATACCCCTCTCCATTAATTCTCTTCTTCTCTACAACTCAGGTTCACCTCCTCCCCACCTCTTCCTCCTGTACTAAACATCACTACTCTCAGAGCCGCAGCTCGTCCGCCTCGGCCTCTATTTCAACAAAAATATCACTAATAGCTCATCAATTCTTCACTCTCTCCCCCTCCAGCTACCGCGACTACACTTTCGTCCTCACCGCCGGTAAAACCCGTGAGAACCATCGACCCGTTCTCGCCACGACGGCCGCCATGACTCGGCGATGGTGACCTGAGCGTTGCGGAGATCGTAGAAGTGGACGGTCACGATTCCTTCGGAGCTCAAGAAGCCGGTGTCGATGGCGCTAATGCCGCCGAAGGCCATCATCGAGTGGGCGATCGAGGGCTCGGTCACATGAGGGGGGACCATGCTGAGGACGACGGCACGCGAGGAGGGGTTGTCATCGGCGGCGGACTGAGGAGGGTGAACGTAGTGAGAGGGGAAAGGAGAGGCAGGAGGAGGGGGGTAGGGGTTATAATTTTGGGGATTGTGGAGGGCGAATTGAGGAGATGGGTAGAATTCTACACCCTCGTGCTTTCTAAACTTATCCTCCAAGAAGTTCACAAGGTGGATGACTGTGTGATAAATCTTGGGCTTGCGATACGGGTATCTTAAGAATAATTTTGCTCATATGTTTCTAAGTTTTAGTGACAAGATTGATGTACGGAAGGTGTTTGATGGAATGATAAAGAGGGATATAGTTACTTGGAACACCAGGGATAGCAGTTATACGAGGTTGGGGTTGGTTGAGGAGGCAATGCAGGTGTTTGATGAAATGTTTGAGAGGAGTTTGGTTTTATGGAATGTGATGACTGCGGGTTGTGTGCAAGTAGAATGTCCGAGAGGGGTCATAGAATTGTATTATGATTGTAAATAGTGTATGTCTTTGCAAGAGGTTGATATTGTGGTGATGTTGTTAGAGTTTTATTTTCAATTTCTTGAATCAATGGTGATGGTTTTATCAATGAAAATACTTATTTACTGAAAGGTTCACATGATCTCCTTTTTTACATTTTTAAGGGCCATTAGTTTTGAATGATATTTTCTTTTTGTAGGAACGTCTCGTCAACATAAATAATAGACCAAAAAGCTCACATTGTACACATAATCACTAAGATATATTGCCCAGAAAAAAACTGAATTGATATATTCGACGTAGCTTCAGAAAATCCAGAGGCCATAAAGTGCTATACTTTTGCGATAAGTAGCTATACTTATGCCATAATGTGCTATACTTTAGCTAAACGTGCTATACTTTGGTCATAAGGTGCTATATTATCGTATAAAGTGTTATACGTTTAAAAAATGGGAAAATTGTGAGCGAAACCCTCGTCAACATAAACAATAGACCAAAAAGCTCACATTGTACACATAATCACTAAGATATATTGCCCAGAAAAACTGAATTGATATATTCGACGTAGCTTCAGAAAATCCAGAGGCCATAAAGTGCTATACTTTCGCGATAAGTAGCTATACTTATGCCATAATGTGCTATACTTTAGCTGAACGTGCTATACTTTGGTCATAAGGTGCTATACTATCGCATAAAGTGCTATACGTTTAAAAAATGGGAAAATTGTGAGCGAAACCCTCGTCAACATAAACAATAGACCAAAAAGCTCACATTGTACACATAATCACTAAGATATATTGCCCAGGAAAAAACTGAATTGATATATTCGACGTAGCTTCAGAAAGTCCAGAGGCCATAAAGTGCTATACTTTTGCGATAAGTAGCTATACTTTGGCCATAATGTGCTATACTTTAGCTGAACGTGCTATACTTTGGTCATAAGGTGCTATACTATCGCATAAAGTGCTATACGTTTCAAAAATGGGAAAATTGTGAGCGAACCTCTCGTCAACATAAACAATAGACCAAAAAGCTCACATTGTACACATAATCACTAAGATATATTGCCCAGGAAAAAACTGAATTGATATATTCGACGCAGCTTCAGAAAGTCCAGAGGCCATAAAGTGCTATACTTTTGTGATAAGTAGCTATACTTTGGCCATAACGTGCTACACTTTAGAGTAACGTGCTGTACTTTGGTTATAAGGTGTTATTCTTTTCCATAAAGTGCTATACTTTTTAAAACTGAAAATTATGAGCCAACCTCTCCTCAACATAAACAATAGACCCTAAAGTACATTGTGCACATAATCACTAAGATATATTGCTCAAAAAAACTAAATTGATATATTCGACGTAGCTTCAGAAAGTCCAGAGGCCATAAAGTGCTATACTTTTGTGATAAGTAGCTATACTTTGGCCATAACGTGCTACACTTTAGAGTAACGTGCTGTACTTTGGTCATAAGGTGTTATTCTTTTCCATAAAGTGCTATACTTTTTAAAAATCTGGAAAATTATGAGCCAACCTCTCCTCAACATAAACAATAGACCCTAAAGTACATTGTGCACATAATCACTAAGATATATTGCTCAGAAAAAACTAAATTGATATATTCGACGTAGCTTCAGAAAGTCCAGAGGCCATAAAGTGCTATACTTTTGTGATAAGTAGCTATACTTTGGCCATAACGTGCTATACTTTAGAGTAAAGTGCTATATTTTGGTCCTAAGGTGCTATTCTTTTCCATAAAGTGCTATACTTTTTGAAAATCTGAAAAATTATGAGCCAACCTCTCCTCAACATAAACAATAGACCAAAAAGCACATTGTGCACATAATCACACATCTACTACTAAGCAATCAAGCACAGAGCAGTAAACAGGTGTACAACAATTACAATCTGAATTTGATACAACACGATTGGACATGTCGGTTACATGAAGAATTGATCAAACAATATATTGTATATATCGTCACAGCTTTTCATTGTTCAAAAATAAGACTGGACAATTTTTTTTAACATAAGCCTCCTATTCCGGAGGGGCCATCGAGTGGCATCATATCATATATATATAAGGATAGATTACAAAAGTATGATACTTGATACAAGGACTCGAGCATCGCAAATCCAAAATACAAAATGCAAACAAGAAATTACCAAGACTACAGACACGTATTTTATGGAGTTCAAGGGTAGGAACTCTTCCTAGCTCGAAGCTGAACATCCAAGGGAATGTTGGGGAGGCATTTGTTGATCTTCAGGCTTGAGGGCGCATGGCTGGGTTTCTTATTTTTGTTCAAGGTACGCATAGAAAGGGAGGGCTAGGGCTGGATTGATCGCTGATGTACACTCGGATTCTGATTGGAGGCATGATGCATATGGGTTATTCGCTTCGGCATAATAACAAACACTAGGTGTGCATGCTTCAGCGGCAAGACGTGACAGTGTCTCAGGGGGCTCGAGGGGGTGCTGATTTTTGGAATCAGTCATACACACACATTAGCATCTTCCACACCATTCCCTGAAGCAAGATTTGTTCCTGAGGGTATAGGCTGATCAGCATAGGTTGGGTTGTTCTGTATGTCGGGTTCCTCCCCTGCATAATCATAAGAGTTTGCATGAGAATCAATCCACTAGCATCCCAAGAACCTAAAACCAAGCAAAAAAAAGAACTTCAAATAAAATGGGAAACATGTAAAAAGGACCCAGTTAAGTGAATTCAGACCTCAAGTTGGCCATTGGCGGCGACGATGTGGAGGAAGGAGAGGTGGTTGAAGGCGGTGGTTAGCCGGAGCAATTAGGGCTTGGTGGAGAGAAAAGATGCCATGATCTCCGAGTCTCTAGCTTGAACAGTACTAAAAATTCGTGCTCATCACTTAATGGGGCGCACGTTAGAGACTAGCCCATTCCCACCCCCACCCCCGCCCCGCCCCCGCCCGCCGGCCCGCCCGTCCAGCCCCCCTTGAGCTCCGCCTCAGAGCACGACAAGGGCAAAGGGTATTTTGTGCCGGGGAGAGAGTTTGAGGAGTGGGGGAGTCTGATGGGTTTATCTAGAGAAGAAAGAGAGAGATGAGTTTATCTAGAGAAGAAGAAGGTTAATTCTGGAATTTTATATTTATTGGGGAAATACAGTATAAAGTTGGAGGGTATTGTACAAATTGGGTTTGAAAATAAGTGGTGTGGGGTACATTGGGTTTATGAGTGTTGATAAAAGTTGATGGGTTTTTAAATAAGTGGGGGTAAAGATTTGGGTTAAAAGAGTTTTTTCCCAATTGTATAATGTGCTCCCGTTGAAACTTAGTGCATTGTGCAAAGGTGAAGGAGCTTCAGAATTGAACTATGCTAGTTATTATTGGAGAAACAGACAAATTCTTATAATACCACATGAGACTATATTATATTTTGAGTATGGAATAAATCCTATATATTGTTGGGTTCTATAGGGTTAAGTGATGTCTTCTTCATTTTTCTTATTAGAAGGTTCAGGGTCTATTCAGCATTTTTGTTTCGTTTTGACCATAAACATTTTGGCTATAAATCATCAAGCAAGAAATGAACTTTCCCTGTCAACGATATATGATCGAGATGAATACTGCCCTTGACATGCCAGCAGTCATGTATAACCATATTTAGAAGAGGAATGCTTTGGTACTCCGATACTAAGATTTTTTTCGAATTATTAAACTTGTAAAAATTAGAAAATGGGTTAAAAATGAGAAGGATACTATCGTCTTTCTCTATTTTTATTTGTTTTTATTCTCTGTTAGTTATCTTCCAAAAACCAACATTGTTTTCCCTTTTTTTTTTGCTCCACCTGACAACTACAAATTTCTTTTAGCCTTGCCCAACCCATGATAAACAAAATGAGACTTTCGTAAAGTAGAAAAATAGTCAACAGATTATTTTTTCTTGAACAAATTCACTAAAAAAAATATAAATATGATACAAAATTTTATTTATACGAGATTATCTATATTGAATTTAGAGGAAATAAAATCGAAAATTCAATGCGGTCATCTAAGATAAGATACAGAATTTTTAAAGTATAGGATGTATTGTAGATAGGATTATAAATTATATCTATACATAGTTGTAAAAATAGAAAAACTACATTTACGCAATTTAGGTAGGCAGGACTTTTAGCGAAAAGAATATTTAAAAAAAAATCTGTGTTGTTATATGTACCGAAGCTTGAAAGGAAAGAAAAATTAAATCATATTGAAAGATGTGAGCTATTAACCGTAGATTTATAACTAATCGTTTTTATCCATATATTTTAATTAACCATAGATTAAATTCACTATCCTAAAATCGCGGATTGTGAGAGAGTGAATTATGGTCAAAATTTATGAAAGGTCACATCGGTACTCCAAATTCATTTTCTGGAGTATCGAAGTTGTTGGCTTAAAATTAACCTTTACATAAGGCCATGTTTAGATTGCGGTGAATAAGGGAGAAGGGAAGTTAGGGGAGACATTCACCCCGTTTGGATATGCTTTTTATGGGTGAAGAGCCCCCCTAGTTCACCTTAGTTCACTCTCAACAATATAAAAATTGTTTCCCCCGAAATTGGGATGAAATGAAGAGGAAGGGAACTCCCTTAACTTCTCTTTTCTTCTCTTTCTTAGTTTTCCTTTACTTCTCTTACCCCATTAAAATCTAAACATGCCCTAAAACTACTATCACGGATTGTGAGAATGTGACATGTAATAGTTAATTAAGCAAATGCATAACTGTTCATCTCCTCTGTCATTAAATACTCGTTCACATTTCTCTTATCTAAGAGGAAGTGACGTCATATATCTCGTATGAATGATGGTTTTGGAAAATGCTGCTATCTAAAATATGGTTTTGTAAATGTTAGCTCTGTAATATTTTCTAGCTATAGTACAGGTTTTAAAATGAAAATAAAAACAACTGTCAAAATTGTTATAATATACTAAGGAAATGAAACAAGAGACAAAGAGACAAGAGAAGAAGAACGATTGTAATTTTATTCTCTTATTTCCATTTTCATACATGGTCCAATTTATAGATTCATGATAGAAGATAAAAGGACATTTGGACTAATGAAAAGGCACAAAGTTAATAGTCCACATACAAAGTAATGTCCACATACATTTTGACTTATAGATTTCAACACTCCCCATTGGACATTACTTCATGATGTCAATGCCTCGTTAAAAACCTCGCTAGAAAAACCCAGTGGGAGAAAAAATAGTCGAGGAAAAGAGTACACGACATAAGTAGATTCTTGTGTTGCATTAGTTGCCTCATTAAAAAAAAACTTTTGGCTAAGAAAGCCATGTGGGACAAAACATAGCAAAAGGAAAAAAGAGTACAACTATAGACCTTCAAGACCCAATCTTCAGGATTGTTCTTTAAGAATTTGCTCCCCCTAAAGATGATAGTCTTCCAAGTCTGCGCATACTAATATTGTGAACATATTTCTCAAAAATTGATGTAGGCAGAGATTTGGTGAACAAATCTGCAAGATTGTCACTTGAGCGAACCTTTTAGATGGTGATTTCGCCATTCTTTTGGAGCTCATGTGGATAAAAGAATTTTGGCACAATATGTTTTGTCATGGTTCCTTTTACATATCCATTGTTCATTTGTGCAACACAAGCTGCATTGTCCTCATAAAGGACAGTGGGGGTAATATCTTCTTTCGCTAGACCACACGAGCCACAAATGTGTTGTATCAACGATCTCAACCATACACATTCTCATGAGGCCTCATATAAAGCGATAATCTATGAGTGGTTAGAAGAAGTAGTCACCATGGTCTGCTTAACAGACCTCTAAGAAATGGCAGTACCACCACAGAGAAAAACATAACCAGTCTGGGATTTGGCGTTATGGGGATCAGACATGTAGCCAGCGCCCGAATAGCCCACCAATGTCATATCTTGGTTTCTTTTATAGAATAGTCCAAGATCTTTTGTACCTTGAAGATAGCGAAGGATATGTTTAATGCCATTCCAATGCCTCCTTGTAGGAGAAGCACTATACCTTGCTAGCAAGTTCACCGCAAATGCAATATCAGGCCTGGTGCAAATTGCGAGATAGAGAAGTGCTCCAATGGCGCTTAGATAAGGAACTTCTGGCCCTAACATTTCTTCATTATCTTCTTTGGGTCTAAATAGGTCTTTATCCACTTTGAGGGACCGGACGACCATTGGTGTGCTAAGTGTATGAGATTTATCCATATAAAATCTTTCCAAAACCTTTTTCACATAGGTCGACTGGTGTAGAAAAATTCCTTCTGGGAAATGCTCGATCTGCAGGCCGAGATAAAACTTGGTTTTTCCCAAGTCTTTCATTTCAAACTCCGTCTTTAGGAATGCGGTAGCTTCTGTAAGCTCCTTGTGCGTTCCAATAATATTTATATCATCAACATAGACTGAGATGATACAGAAGCCATTTTCGGATTTCTTTATAAACACACAAGGGCAGACGTCATTATTTGCATATCCCCTCTTTAGGAGGAACTCACTCTGTTGATTATACCATATTCTACCCGACTGTTTCAAACCGTATAACGACCTTTGCAATTTAATGCTATACATATTGCGATTCTCATTTTCTCTTAATTCAGGGATTTTAAGTCCATCAGGGACTTTCATATAAATATTAGCGTCCAGTGACCCATATAAATATGCGGTCACGACGTCCATTAACTGCATATCTAAATTCATTGTTACTGCCATTGATATTAAGTAGCGGAACTTAATACCATCCATAACCGGAGAATATGTTTCATTAAAATCAATGTCGGGTCTCAGTGTAAACCCTTGAGCTACTAATCTCGCTTTGAATCCCACCACCTCATTATTCTCGTTTCTTTTTCATACAAAGACCCATTTATATCCTACATGGATAATATCATCAGGTGTACGGACTACAGGTCCGAATACTTTTCTTTTATTTAGCGAGCTAAGCTCTACTTCTATTGCTTCTTTCCATTTCTCCCAGTCTGAGCGCTTCCGGCACTCTGCTATCGACTTAGGCTCTGGATCCAGATTATCATTAGAGATGTTAAGAGCAATCGTGGAGGCAAATATGTTGTCGACAACTGTTATATTTCTATTATATGTTTCTCCGGTATTCACAAAATTTATAGCTACTTCTACGTTTATGTCTACCAAATCTTCATCATTTCCCATAACATTTGGATTTGGTTGTTCCGCAATCTCAGTGTGATGATTATCAAGTGCACGTGTAATTTTACTGGGGCTTTCGCCTTCAGGACAATCCTCTTCAGGAGGTTTTGGGAGTGACTGATTTTTCTTGTTATATTTAGTTTTCCTCAGATTCTTATCTTTTGCACCAATTGGTCTCCCACGCTTCTGGCGTAGTGGAGCATCATTTGATATGCTCAGTCCCTGTGGAATTTCCAATCTTTGTGGTGCATTTACTGCAGGAATGTGGGACTTAGTCACTCCTTTGTGATCAGTAAATGCGTTTGGCAGATTATTTGCTAAATGTTATAAATTAATTATCTTCTGAACTTCAAGTTCAGTCTAACTAGTTCGTGGATCTAAATATTGAAGATCTTTTTCATACCACGATATTTCCCGACATTCATTTAATTTTTGGTGTTTATCTCCCCTTAATGTCGGGAAATGATCTTCATCGAATATGCAATCAACGTACCGAGCAGTAAATTGATCCCCTGTCATGGGCTCTAGGTATTTTATAATTGATGGAGTTTCATAACCAATGTATATACCTAGCTTTCGTTGAGGGCCCATAGAGGTACGCTTGGATGGTGATATTGGAACATAAACTGCACATCCGAAAACACGCAGATGGGAAATGTTTGGTTCTTTACCACGCACTAGTTGTAAGGGGGAATAATCATGATATGCAGTGGGTCGGATTTGTATTAACGCAGCAGCGTGTAAAATGGCATGTCCCCAAAAAGAGGTAGGTAGTTTTGAATTTTGTAATAACGACCTAGCATTTAACTTGATCCTCTTAATTAACGATTCTGCTAAAACATTTTGGGTGTGGACATAAGGAACCAGATGCTCTACTTTAATGCCCAATGCCATACAAAAAATCATCAAATGATTTGGATGTGAACTCGGCAGCATTATCCATACGAATAGATTTAATTGGAAAATCAGGAAATTGAGCTCGCAATTCAATGATCTTTGCTATTAATTTAGCAAATGCATTATTACAGGTGGATAACAAGCTGACATGAGTCCACCGAGTAGAGGCATCGATCAAGACCATAAAGTATCTAAATGGTCCTGATGTAGGATGAATGGGTCCACAAATATCTCCTTGAATCCTTTGAAGAAAAATGAGAGATTCAACATTCACTTTAGTACGGGAAGGGCGTACTATAAGTTTTCCTTTAGCACAAGACTCACAAATATAGTCTAACGATGAGGGGACATTGCTGCTTGGCATATTATGCCCAATTGAATTTAAGATTATCCGACGCATCATATTTTGCCCAGGATGACCTAATCGCTCATGCCATAATTTAAATGAATTTGGGTCTTTAAATTCTAAACTCATCGCAACATGGTTAGTATTAGGTCGGATATATGTGTAGTACAACCCTGAGGAGAAAGATGGAAGCTTCTCTACAACCTGCTTCCGACATCCAATTGACTGAGTCATGAGAAGATGTTCAGCACCTTTCTCATTTTCGGTTTCAATATGAAAACCATTAGACCGAATATCTTTAAAACTAAGATCTTTAAAACTAAGAAGGGTATGTTTGGATTCTGGGTATAATAAAGCATCATTTATGATTAGTTCCGTACCTATAGGAAGTATTAGCGAAGCTCTGCCGGAGCCTACTATCAACACATTGTCGTTAGCAATGGTGGTTACACTTCCTTGTTTTTCAGCCAGAGTTTGTAAAAATTTCCTATCTTTTAGGATAGTATGTGTGGTAGCACTATCTACCAAGCACAAAACTGTCTCCTTCTCCATGGGTTGTACGCGAGGATAGTTGTGCACTATTCTAAAAATTGAAAAATTCATATAAGTACGTAAAGACATAATAATTTAGAACAAACCCATTCTAAATTGAAATTTAAATTGTCTTAACAAAAACTAAAATAGACTAATAAAACATGCATAGAACATGATCACTCCTGGTCACCAAAATCATCAAGCTCCATCTTCAATAAGTCATCATCGTCCAGATTCATATCTCCCATATTCAACAGGTTATCATCATAATTGTCATCTTTCAGGGTCATGTTTGCTTCAGGCAAACTGGCATGATGTGTTTCACCTTGTCTTGCCTTCCCCTTTGAGTCTTTTAGCATTCTCTGATATGCCTCAACCAAATGCTTCGGTGTACGACATGTGCGAGACCAGTGGTCCTCACATCCACACCGATAGCAAGCTTGCTTGTTATTTGCAATCTGTTGATGAGAGTTAGGCTTGTGTGAAGGAAATTTATCCTTGTTCTGACCCTTGCCACGGTCTTGAAAAATATTAGCATTGCGATGACCACGACCCCTACCACCACGATAAGACCCGCGACCACGTCCACGACCTCTACCAAGTCACGCCATGAGTATTTCTCTGATCTGCGCCATGTGCTTCAGGCACAGCTTGCGAACCAACTGGTCTAGCATTATGGTTGCGCATCAAAAGTTGGTTGTGTTTCTCTGCAACTAGTAACGCAAAGATCAATTCAGAGTGTTTTGAATAGTTTTTGGTCCTGTACTGCTGCTGGAGTACAAGATTACTTGCATGGAATGTAGAGAGTGTCTTTTCAATCAATTCAGCCTTTGTAATGTTTTGCTTACAGAGCTTCAGCTGTGAGACAATGCGGTGGAGAGTTGAATTGTATTCAGTCACGGATTTAAAATCCTGAAATCGCAAGTTCAACCAATCATACTGTGCTTGCGGGAGCATAATAGCCGTCTATTGGTCAAAGCGATCCTTTAGGGATTGCCATAGAACAGCAGGATCTTTTTCAGTAAGGTACTCATTTTTCAGGTGTTTGTTGAGATGATGACGAAGAAAAATCAATGCCTTTGCCTTCTGGGCAGGGGTGCTCTGAGAAGCTAGAACAATAGTGCTGCTTAAATCACAAGAATCCAGGTAGATTTCAACATCCAAAGCCCAAGTCAAGTAGTTGCTGCCATCAACGGCAAGCTCAGCAAATTCCCTTTTGGTGATGTTAGACATTGTTCAGAAATGCTTTAATTATCAAAAGAAGATATATCAATCCACCAAAATTTATAAAATATTGCACTATACAAGGTGTGCGTGCATGCCTCTGTTAAGTGATCAATCAACAGAAGGTGTGCATTTGCAAATTGTATTAAACCAGACTGCATGAAATCATCTTATATATTATATGAAATTTTTTTTCTATCTACTAGAGATGTCAAGAGTTGGCCTATATTTAGTCATCAATATCAACTGATGATAGAAAGTGAAACAAAAAATTATATAAATCATGGAATTGTACATGTCAGGGGTCTACTATATATATATAAAACAAACAAAAGGTGAATGTTTGTTTATTTATTTTTAACAGATTGTATTCATAGTAAGATCAATATGCATGTTTATAAAAGGACAACTCAGCAAATATATCATCATCAAATGATTCTTAAAAAAAAACCAAAGAATTGCCTTATCATATTGGACATAATCATTTGACGGAAAAGCTTGATACTATGTAAATAGACAAAAGGTCGAATGTATTATTACCTTGCAGAAAGATGTACACCTAAAAAATCTATTACTACGAATCGATGATCACGAACCGGCTAGAACCACTCGTGCTGATAACGTGTTATAATATACTAAGGAAATGAAACAAGAGACAAGAGACAAGAGAATAAGAAAGATTGTAATTTTATTCTCACATTTCCATTTCCATACATGATCCAATTTATAGATTCATGATAGAAGATAAAAGGACATTTGGACTAATGAAAAGACACAAAGTTAATAGTCCACATACAAAGTAATGTCCACATACATTTTGCCTTTTAGATTTCAACATAAATCATAATTTTACAATATCATTAGTGCACCATTATTGTAACACCTCAACATTTTGCATTAAAAAACTATTCCGCTAATTAAGGATTGGCTTGTCAATTTGACGGTTAATACAAGATCCTCTGAAAAATTTATTGCACTGTAGTGATAAGCTTTGGATCTCTCATTTTGATGGATATTGAAAATTATATATATATATATATATACACACACGTGTGCTCCATTGTATCGCGTGAGAATGTGTAATAGTTAGACAAGCTCTGAGTTTATTACATCAAAATAGTTTATGATGAATCAGTAATATTTTGAAACTAATTATGCAAATGACTTGGAGGCTTTGTGTATATATCGAATACTCAATATATTTTAATGATATCAATTTTTGCAAAAGCATTGCAAGGACAGATTATAAACCAACAATAAAAGCAATAAATGCTGTACATAAACCAATCTAGGTGTGGAGCCATTTTACAATAAATAGAATGATTAAAATTTCCTAACAAATTCTCTATACTTTCGTGAATGGCATATATAGATCAAGGGATGGAAACGAACCAAATAATTAATAAATAGTTTGTTAATTATTTAAGTAACTATTCGGTCATATTCGATTCGATAGTTTATTTAACACTAAACAAATAATATTTAGTATTGAACCAATAAATAGAATGATTAAAATTTCTAACAAATTCTCTATACTTTCGTGAATGGCATATATAGATCAAGGGATGGAAACGAACCAAATAATTAATAAATAGTTTGTTAATTATTTAAGTAACTATTCGGTCATATTCGATTCGATAGTTTATTTAACACTAAACAAATAATATTTAGCAGAATGAATGATATTTTAAAGAAATAATTTTCATTTATAAATTTAAATACTATTTAAAAATTAAATTCTTTAGCAGAATGAATGTACTTTGACATTTGATAAATATTCGTGAACATTCATGAATATTTATCAAATACCGAGTGTTCGAGTTCGAATTTGAAAAACTCCAAACGTGAATATTCGAGTTCAAGTTCGAATTCGATAATTTTAAACAAATACAAATACGAACATCTTAGAATTCCGTTCGATGCGTTTGTTTACCACCCCTAAAATCATACTACTGTATGAGGGTGTTCTTACAAAATTTGTTCATAGATCTTTTTGTTACAATTAATTTTAAAAAATTAAGTTTTCTCAAAAGCCTACAAAGGGCGTGCAAGAATTTTCGTTCTTTTAGTAGAGTTGTAGGTCCAATTTGTGATTACAACTTAGGTGCATGGATTGGTGGCCCTCAACTTCTTGCAAAGATGAGAGGATCAAACTGAAGTGAGTTTGGATAGGTTTTTTAAGAGGGAAGCCATAAAATGCCAAATAAACAAAATTACTAAAGTAGAAAATTTGAGCAAGTTGATGTTTACTTTCATCAACATCTCTCACCAATTACTACGTACAACAAACAAATCATTGGAAAAGCACAAGAAAAAAGCATTTGTAGGCTAACGTATGTTGAGATTATTAATATGTGAGTATAGTCCTATATTAGATAGAATAAAAAAAAGTTTTGAGTTTAAAATAGGAGTTGGGATCAATACCTAGTAGCTATAGTCTTTGGGTTAAAATTAGTTCCTAACTTCTGTTTAAAGCCTATCAACTCTAGATTAGGCCCGATTTCTCCCTTAACATCTGGGATCAGAGCTATGGTCATGATCCAAGTAATTTAAATTAAAAAAAAAGATGAAGTCCAATGTGAAGTCAGGAGAACCCACAAATACCTGTAGGAATGATATACACCCAGTAGACATCATGAGTGAAGTGATGGAAGAATCTTTTGATGTGTGATACCCCAAGATTTAGTCCCACATCGGATATCGATTGAGTGATTGAATGGTTTAAATGATGGGTCTTGAGAGCCAAGTGTAATATTAGCTAGCCAATTTTGACAGTGGATTGAGCCAAACCACGTGTTGCACTCCGTGGATCCTAGGACTTACATCGCGCCAACGGGCCCGCTGGCCCGAGGCGTGACAAATGGTATCATAGAAGTTAGCCAGCCGAAAATGTGAAGCTAAGTGCTATGCGGAGCTAAGTGCTACACCGCGTGAGTACAGTGGGAGCCACCTCTAGAATCCCGTAGGAGCCACATCTAAAGTCCACATCGCCTGGCAATGATACTATGATGGACCAATTGTCATGCTGCGACGAGGACGTCGCGCAATTAAGGTAGGGTGATTGTGATACCCCAAGATTTAGTCCCACATCGGATATTGATTGAGTGATTGAATGGTTTAAATGATGGGTCATGAGAGCCAAGTGTAACATTAGCTAGCCAATTTTGGTAGTGGATTGAGCCAAATCACGTGTTGCACTCCATGGGTCCCAGGACTTACATCGGGCCAACGAGCCCGCGGGCCCGGGCTTGACAGGATGTTTAATAGTCATGTGCTGAATGCATGGTCTGGTTAGCCCACGAGTGAAGTGGTACAAAGATTTATATTGATAATAAGTCCATAATTGATTTGGTGAAGAATTCAATCACTCATGAAAGGAGCAAACATATTCATACTCGTTCCCACTTTCTACGAGACAATATTGGGAAGAATGAGATCATGTTGGTTTATTGCAAGTCCGAAGATCAAGTTGCAGACATCCTTACGAAACCCTTGAAATTTGAAGGGTTTCTCAAGTTGAAGCATATGATACCTTTTTTGCACCACTTCACTCGTGGGATAACCAATTCACTTACTTTTTGCACTTTACTCTTGGGCTAACTAGACCATGCATTTAGTACATGGCTATCAAACATCCGTAGGATCTTCCATCACTTCACTCATGGTGGCTAACCAGAGTATATCACTCCTACAAGCATTCGAGGGTTCTCCCGACACGTTCGGGCTTCACATTGGACTTCATCTTTTTTTTAAAATTTAAATTACTTAGACCATGATCTTAGCTCTAAAACCATTTGTTGGGGGAGAAATTGGGCATAATCTAGAGTTGATGGGCTTTAAACAGAAATTAGGAATAAATTTTAACCCAAAAGCTATAACTACTAAATATTGGCCCCAACTCCTATTCTAAACTCAAAACTCTTTCTTATCTAATCCTATGTGGGACTTTACTCACATATTAATAATTTCAACAACTCCCCCTTAATTTATGAATATAGTTCAATCTTCAACTACTTTTCAATCTTTCAAGAGATTCACTGACTTTGTTGAGTTTAAAATAAGAGTTAGAATCAATACCTAGTAGTTATATCTTTTGAGCTAAAATTAGTTTGTAACTTCCGTTTAAAGCCCATCAACTCTAGATTGGGCCCAATTTCTCCCCCAACAACCTACTCCTATTATAACTCTTTTTTTACATAGAGTCGCTATCTTGCTTGAGCCTTCCTTTTCCTAAGAATTGTTCTACTGTATTCGTATCTATCTTTTACTAGGGTATACAATAAAGCAAAATCAAAAGACCTCAAAACTCACATAAGTTTGCCACATAGGATTCTTCCTTCACAAATAATTTTGACACGTGGTCACAAATCTTAGCCGTCCAATTTTTAAAAAAATTCGAAATAAGTTATTAGCCGTTCAAAATTTTTGAAAATCAAATCTTATCAAGAACCGAACAAATTTGTAAATTTCGGATATGTAGTATATCTCAGAATCTAATTTATATGGTAAACCAATTTCAAAATCAAATCTTATCAAAACCGAACAAATTTGTAAATTTCGGATATGTAGTATATTTCGAAATCTAATTTATATGGTAAATCCGAATTTTGAAAATATATAACTATATAATTTATAACTACCTAACATCTTTTTTTAAAATTTAAAGTCAAACCAAGTTTAGGGAAAATCTCGGATATTTAGTATTTCTACCTAATTTATTATTACCAAATATCTTTTCATTTAAAGCAAAACCAAATATATGGGAAATCTAAGATATTTAGTATAACCGAAATATAATCCTACCTAATTTATTGTTGCAAAATATCTTTTCAATTTAAGCAAAACCGAAATATATCACCTCCATTTTCGGCATTTGAATTGAAAAACAAAAATTATATTCATTTAGAAATATTTTCCGATAAATTTTAGTTTGTAATGATTTGAAAAACCTTTTTTATATTATTTGTTGTTATAGTTTTGGATTTTGATTATTTTTCTTATGTTATAGGTAATCGATCTTACCTTTTCAAGAGGGAGCTTGCAACGGATAGATCAAACGAGGTAATTAATTAATTATATGTGAAATAATTTTGATTTTTATAATAATTTAGTTGTTATATTTCTGATTTTTTCAATTTTTGTATATTAATTGTTGTTATATTTTTGTGTATTTCTCATTTTTATAATAATTATTTTTATATTTTCAGATTCTTTTGTAATTTCATCTATATTTTTGTTGAGTGCTGATCAACTCCAATCATATCATTCTTTTGTGGATCTATCATCGGAATTTGAATAAACTCGATAAATACTTCACGCTAATATTTCAAATTTTTACTTTTTTTAATTTATCATTTTTAATATTAATTGCTGTTATAGTTTTGAATATTTTCATTTCTTTGTATAGTTTCAGATAAATACTTCAGGTAATAGATTTTTCCTAATGATGTTGTAATTATTTTCAAATGGTATATATTTTAATTATATTTAAATAGATTTTAAATAGATTTTAATTTCTATAAAAGACATTTATGCTAAATTTATTTTGTTTATATTTTCGGATTTTTACTTTTTAATATTAAATGTTATTACATTTTCAATTTTTACATTTTTTGATCAAACGAGGTAAATATTAAATTTATGGTGAAATAATTTTGATTTTTTAAAATTTTAGTTGTTATATTTCTGATTTTATCATTTTTAATATTAAGAATTGTTATATTTGAGATTTTTATATTTCTTTATATTAATTGTTGTTATAGTTTCGAATATTTACATTTCTTTGAATTTTTGAATATTTACATTTTTAATTAATTGTTGTTATACATATATATACGAAATTCATATCATAACTGTTTTATGATTGGAATTGCAAATAATTTTACATTTCATTATTTTTGTTAATTCTTAATTTTTAGAATAATATCTTTGTATTTTTGATATAATAACATATTTGTTAAAACCTTCAAACCAAAATATATTTTCTAATGATTTATATTCTAATTAGTTAAATAGATTTTAAATAGATTTTAATTTCTGTAAAAGATATTTATGCTAAATTTATTTATTTTATATTTTCGAATTTTTTCTTTTTATATTAATTTTTATTATATTTTCGAATATTTACATTTTAGTTGTTATATTTCTGATTTTATCATTTTTAATATTAATTGTTGTTATATTTTCGGATTTTTATATTTATTTTATATTAATTGTTATTATAGTTTCGAATATTTAAATTTCTTTTTATTTTTGAATTTTTACATTTTTAATTAATTGTTGTTAAATAGATTTCGGTATTCTAATTAACCAAAAATGTTTTGGTAGAGTAAATTATTGCTATTTTCCAAAATTGATTTTCTAATGATTTATATTCTAATTAGTTAAATAGATTTTAAATAGATTTTAAATAGATTTTAAATAGATTTTAAATAGATTTTAAATAGATTTTAATTTCTATAAAAGACATTTATGCTAAATTTATTTATTTTATATTTTCGAATATTTACATTTTTAATTAATTGTTGTTATACATATATATACGAAATTCATATCATAACTGTTTTATGATTGGAATTGCAAATAATTTTACATTTCATTATTTTTGTTAATTCTTAATTTTTAGAATAATATCTTTGTATTTTTGATATAATAACATATTTGTTAAAACCTTCAAACCAAAATATATTTTCTAATGATTTATATTCTAATTATAGTTAAACAAACTTTCTAAATATTTTCAGTTTTTAAATTCCACTCAATTCTTAATTAATTTAAACTAAATTACTGAAATTAAAATTTTCTTAATTAATATTTAAAATAAAATTAACCAAAAACATTCAGTTTATTGAAGTAAAAATTTGGTTTTAGACAAAAATAGTTAAATTTGTTTTAGGTAGTTAATTATTAGTATCATATGTTATTTGATAATTTTCCGTAAATATATTGTTGTAATATTTTATCTTTTATATTAATTTTTAAAAAATTTGGTTTTAGACAAAAATAGTTAAATTTGTTTTAGGTAGTTAATTATTAGTATCATATGTTATTTGATAATTTTCCGTAAATATATTGTTGTAATATTTTATCTTTTATATTAATTTTTAAAAAATTCAAATAAGTTATTAGCCGCTCAAAATTTTTGAAAATCAAATCTTATCAAGAACCGAACAAATTTGTAAATTTCGGATATGTAGTATATTTCGAAATCTAATTTATATGGTAAATCCAATTTGAAAATCAAATCTTATCAAAACCGAACAAATTTGTAAATTTCGGATATGTAGTATATTTCGAAATCTAATTTATATGGTAAATCCGAATTTTGAAAATATATAACTATATAATTTATAACTACCTAACATCTTTTTTTAAATTTAAAGTCAAACCAAGTTTAGGGAAAATCTCGGATATTTAGTATTTCTACCTAATTTATTATTACCAAATATCTTTTCATTTAAAGCAAAACCGAAATATATGGGAAATCTAAGATATTTAGTATAACCGAAATATAATCCTACCTAATTTATTGTTGCAAAATATCTTTTCAATTTAAGCAAAACCAAAATATATCACCTCCATTTTCGGCATTTGAATTGAAAAACAAAAATTATATTCATTTAGAAATATTTTCCGATAAATTTTAGTTTGTAATGATTTGAAAAACCTTTTTTATATTATTTGTTGTTATAGTTTCGAATATTTACATTTTAGTTGTTATATTTCTGATTTTATCATTTTTTAATATTAAGAATTGTTATATTTGAGATTTTTATATTTCTTTATATTAATTGTTGTTATAGTTTCGAATATTTACATTTCTTTGAATTTTTGAATATTTACATTTTTAATTAATTGTTGTTATAGTTTCGAATATTTACATTTTAGTTGTTATATTTCGGATTTTTATATTTCTTTATATTAATTGTTGTTAAATAGATTTTAATTTCTATAAAAGACATTTATGCTAAATTTATTTATTTATATTTTCGAATATTTACATTTCTTTGAATTTTTGAATATTTACATTTTTTGATCAAACGAGGTAAATATTAAATTTATGGTGAAATAATTTTGATTTTTTAAAATTTTAGTTGTTATATTTCTGATTTTATCATTTTTTAATATTAATTGTTGTTATAGTTTTGGATTTTGATTATTTTTCTTATGTTATAGGTAATCGATCTTACCTTTTCAAGAGGGAGCTTGCAACGGATAGATCAAACGAGGTAAATATTAAATTTATGGTGAAATAATTTTGATTTTTATAATAATTTAGTTGTTATATTTCTGATTTTTTCAATTTTTGTATATTAATTGTTGTTATATTTTTGTGTATTTCTCATTTTTATAATAATTATTTTTATATTTTCAGATTCTTTTGTAATTTCATCTATATTTTTGTTGAGTGATCAACTCCAATCATATCATTCTTTTGTGGATCTATCATCGGAATTTGAATAAACTCGATAAATACTTCACGCTAATATTTCAAAATTTTTACTTTTTTTTAATTTATCATTTTTTAATATTAATTGCTGTTATAGTTTTGAATATTTTCATTTCTTTGTATAGTTTCAGATAAATACTTCAGTAATAGATTTTTCCTAATGATGTTGTAATTATTTTCAAATGGTATATATTTTAATTATATTTAAATAGATTTTAAATAGATTTTAATTTCTATAAAAGACATTTATGCTAAATTTATTTTGTTTATATTTTCGGATTTTTACTTTTTAATATTAAATGTTATTACATTTTCAATTTTTACATTTTTTGATCAAACGAGGTAAATATTAAATTTATGGTGAAATAATTTTGATTTTTTAAAATTTTAGTTGTTATATTTCTGATTTTATCATTTTTTAATATTAAGAATTGTTATATTTGAGATTTTTATATTTCTTTATATTAATTGTTGTTATAGTTTCGAATATTTACATTTCTTTGAATTTTTGAATATTTACATTTTTAATTAATTGTTGTTATATTTCGGATTTTTATATTTATTTATATTAATTGTTATTATAGTTTCGAATATTTACATTTTTAATTAATTGTTGTTATAGTTTCGAATATTTAAATTTCTTTTTATTTTTGAATTTTTACATTTTTAATTAATTGTTGTTATAGTTTCGAATATTTACATTTTAGTTGTTATATTTCTGATTTTTTCAATTTTTGTATATTAATTGTTGTTATAGTTTCGAATATTTACATTTTTAATTAATTGTTGTTATATTTCGGATTTTTATATTTATTTATATTAATTGTTATTATAGTTTCGAATATTTAAATTTCTTTTTATTTTTGAATTTTTACATTTTTAATTAATTGTTGTTAAATAGATTTCGGTATTCTAATTAACCAAAAATGTTTTGGTAGAGTAAATTATTGCTATTTTCCAAAATTGATTTTCTAATGATTTATATTCTAATTATAGTTAAACAAACTTTCTAAATATTTTCAGTTTTTAAATTCCACTCAATTCTTAATTAATTTAAAATAAAATTAACCAAAAACATTCAGTTTATTGAAGTAAAAATTTGGTTTTAGACAAAAATAGTTAAATTTGTTTTAGGTAGTTAATTATTAGTATCATATGTTATTTGATAATTTTCCGTAAATATATTGTTGTAATATTTTATCTTTTATATTTAATTTTTAAAAAAATTTGGTTTTAAATTCCCATCAATTCTTAATTAATTTAAACTAAATTACTGAAATTAAAATTTTCTTAATTAATATTTAAAATAAAATTAATGAAATTTTTATTTTAATACATCTCACTTAAAGATTTTGGTATTTTAATATTTTTTGTTTGCGTTCATTTTTAAATTTTACTGAAAATAAATTGTTTAAATATTTTTGATTTTTATAATTTCTTAAATTTCGGTTTCTTATTACCATTTCTGTTTTAAAAACTTAATTACAAGATATTTTTACTAATTTAATTATCATTTTATTTTAATACATCTCACTTAAAGTTTTTGGTATTTTAATATATTTTTTTGCATTCATCTTTTAAATTTTACCGTAAATAAATTGTTTAAATATTTTCTAATTTTTGTTAATTTCTTAAATTTCGGTTTCTTAAATATAATATAATATCCTATATAAAAATTTTATATATTCTGATTTGACTAAATATTTTTTGGCTAATCATATTACTACAGTTATAGTATATAATTACAACAAATATACGATATAATTGTTATTTACTTTTAAGCTTTTCTTAAGACATATAATATTTTGGTTTTAATTTAAAATGTTTTTAAAAATTAAATGTTCTAATTATTTCAATTTATTTACAATATTTACCAAGAATACATAATCATTCCGTATATCATATATTCGCATTTTTCAAATTTAGATCATATTTGAATATCCAAATTTAAGAAAATTAATGGAAAAATATCTAACTTTAATTAAATTTCCAAATTTAGATCATATTCTCATTTTTCAAATTATTTTCAATTTAATAGCATTTTTGACAAAATTTAATTTCGAAATTATTTTAAAGTTGTAATTATGAGATTAATAAATGCCTAAATTAATTTGAATTTTATATTCTTTTATGTTAAAATAGTCCTCAAATTTTATTTTTTTGAATTTATTTAGTTTTATAATTCCAAATTTTAATTTTAATTTTATATTTTTAGATAGTTGTGAAAATTCATTTTCATACCAAATTTTATAAGTAATTATGAAATTAAAATTACCAAAATTTGAAATAAATTTCAAATTACCATATGTATGTTACCAAATTTATGTAAAATTGATTCCTAATTTTAGAAAATTAATGGAAAAATATCTAACTTTAATTAAATTGCCAAATTTAGTTCATATTTTCAATTTTCAAATTATTTCGAATTTAATACCATTTTTGAAATAATTTAATTTGCAAAATATTTTAAAATAGTAATTATGAGATTAATAAATGCTTAATTAATTTGAATTTTCAATTTTGAAA
The DNA here is from genome assembly GCA_012295165.1 of Asparagus setaceus. Taxonomy (NCBI): domain Eukaryota; kingdom Viridiplantae; phylum Streptophyta; class Magnoliopsida; order Asparagales; family Asparagaceae; genus Asparagus; species Asparagus setaceus. Next base: position 57,185,803 of record CM022705.1, on the reverse strand, counting down.
AAATAGTTCTAAAATTTTATTTTTATTCGTGGTTTTTAATTTCAAAATTTTTGGTGTTAATTTGAATTTATAGTTTTTATTTGAATATAATTCTGAAAATTTCTTTTTATTGAAATTATTTAGTTTTTAAATTTCAATATTTAATTGGAATTTTATATTTTTAGATTGTTATGAAAATTAATTTTGTACCAAAATTATAAAAATATTTTTATTTGTGGTTATTTAATTTCGAAATTTGTGGTATTAATTTGAATTTATAGTTTTAATTTTTAAATAATTAATTTTTGGAAATTATATAGTATTTTTGAAATTGTTTAGTCTTTAAATTTAAAATTTTTAATTGCAATTTGGTATTTTTAGATAGTGGTAAAAATTCATTTCATTCCAAATTTAATACTTATTATTATACTTTAAAAATACCAAAATTTGAAAACATTTTAAATTACCATATATAAGTTACCAAATTTATGTATAATAGATTCCTAATTTAAGTAAACTAATGGAAAAATATCTAACTTTAATTAAATTTCCAAATTTAGATCATATTCCCGTTTTCCAAATTATTTTGAATTTAATAGCATTTTTGAAAAACTTTTATTTCGAAATTATTTTAAAGTGGTAATTATGAGATTAATAAATTCCTAAATTATTTAGTTATGGAAAAATATCTAACTTTATTTTCAAAATTTCTTGAATTCGAAATAAAAGGTATTCGAATAACCAGTAGATTACTTAAATTAACTTATTTAATCTATAATTAAAAACTAAAATTATATTATTATTTATTTACTAATTTACTAAAAATTTATGTTACATTAATATTTTTGAAGTTTTGTAGAATTTATATATACAATTATTGTTAGATGGCAATATGATCTGTATATATAAAGGTTAAAAATTTTTAATTTTTTATTATTTATTTTAAAGAATTGTATTTTCAATAATGAAAATATGATTAAAATTTAATTATTATTCAATTAAAATAATATAATTAATATTTTTAAAACAATAATTAATGAATATATTAATATTTAAAATTAACTTTGTATTTAATGTTTATTATCTTCATAATGATTTGATTATTTAATATAATATTATGAAGATGAAATAATATTATTTATTTACTAATTTATTTAATATTTTATGAAATAGTAATTTACAGGATTTAAAATTAACTATTTTTATGCTTATTATGTATTAAGTTTGTTGATGTATATAATCACAGTCACTAACCTCGAGTGAGTTTAGCTTTTAAGAGAGCGGAGTCCGCCTTCTCTCCTAAAGCCCAGCGACGCTGACTCCGATCAAGGGACTCGCCTACAGCAAGAAGAGGGACCTGTGAAAGAGGCGGAGTTGGGATCTCCGGTGGTTCCTCCGACGGTCAAGTCAGTAAAAGGGATAATCTAATGGAGCAGGAATTTACTCAAAAAAGATCACTTACTTGGTTCGCTGTCCGCGTTGTTATTTATACCTAGGGTTGAGGGGGCACTTCCGTCTTTCCATCGGTTAAGGAACCACTGATGAGTCAGCCCTTTCTCTCCACGTGTGAGCCCGTGGTTGGCCGAGCATTCTATTTGTCCGCTATGGGGGCTGGCTTTTACAGGTGTCGAATTGCGGGTAATTTGAGGGTGAGTGTGGTCTATTCGCCATTAATGGGATGGGATTGACGGCTCAGAGTCGCATGGGTCCGAGGTGCCTTAAATACCGTGAGAGATGGGGAGTTAAGGGGTCACGCCGCATTTAATGCGATGCCGATGGGCTCGAAAGTACCGTGATAACCGCCGCTTGAGTGGAGGAAGCCGCAGACGAGGTTGGTGGAGCCGAGGCCGGTGGCCGACTTGCTCGGCCTCTCGACGCTTCGAGGTAATCAATCGAAGGGACCACCGTGGCCGCTGCGGTCGCCCCCGAGGACGGGTGGTCGATAAGAGGGTTCACTCGCCGCATCGCTGGGAAAGGCCGACAATTGGTAGGACGGGCTATAATGGGTGAAGGGTTGGGAAGACGACTAGCACCGCTTTCGCCGTCCGAAAGCGCACGAGCGGTCGGAAGGTGATAGCTGGTTGCCTCCCCGCCGTCCGATGGGACGAAGCGACGGAAATGGCTTCAAGCCGCAATCGGCCGGGCGACGACCGCCACCGCTTTCGCCGTCCGCTGGAGAGAGTTGCCGACGGGCCGATTCGCACCGCCTCGCGTCGGTTATGATGATAGTCATCCATTGGACCATGGGTCGGTGTCGCCGCTTTGTGGTCGGGCCGGAGGCTCGAAGTCGGTTTTGTTGACGACAAGCGTTTATCCGTACCGGTGTCGTTTTTCTCCTTAATCACCGGTTAGTGGTTATGACCATAACAGCTTGGCCCCTTTCGCTGGAGTCGGTTGGAAGCGAGTCCATGTGAAATGAATGTTCGAAGGGTTGAGCGTTTCATCGATGGGGCGTGGGCGATGTCGTGGCGGTTCCACGGCCATTGGCGTTTCGCCACGGGTGCGAAGTGGGGCCCTCGGGAATAGGTAGGGTTGCTTTTCATCTCGGCGGTGCCTCGAGTGGGGCTTTAATCTTCTCCGTTGATCGCCAAAAGGTGTGGCGTTAGTGGGTCCCACCATATAAATACGGAGCGGTGAGTGAGAAGGAGGCATTCGCTTTCCCCTTCATCCACGAATTCAGGCGATTCTCCGGCGAGTGGTGCAGATCTGGGATGGATTCCGATCGTCATCAGCAGCTTGACGAGTTCCGTTCGAAGGTTACTCAGGCGCAGATGAAGTCTTTGCGCCGGGTTTGACATTTCAAGGGTTACAAGTTGAGGCTCCGCGAAATCATCTCCTGTACAACCATGGTGAACAGAGGGCTCCTCTCAGATCTCAAGCACTTGAGGCGCCTTCTACCGCCACGTGATCCCTTTCTCAGAAAAGTGTTCGATGAGCTAGGTGTGTCTCCAGTACAAATGACGCCAAACTCGATAGCCATATTGGTCGGCTTCACCGTCATCTGTCGCTGGCTCTCGATTCGGCCAACGATGAGCGTGCTGAGCCACTTGGTCGGCATTACGGTCCGTAAGACGCCACTACTATCTTCGATGTCGGCATTCAAGGTCGCCCTGATTTGCCCAAGTCGATCAAGGGGTGGAAAGATAGGTTCGTTTGGGTCACCGGGGACGACTCAACTTAGGGTGCTGCCTTGGCCGAGATTAGAGAGAATCCTCGAGCCTAAACCCCGCCTACCGAGCACCGGCGAAGTTGGAGCAGATCCTTCAATACACGGGGCCACGTACAATGGACGCTTTGCTTGACAAATCAGTCTTGCGGCTTCATGGGATTTCTTCCACCCCTCCTGGCCCTTCCGATGAGGCGAGGGCTCACAACGGACTTTCGGGGATAATTGGGAGAGCTGCTGAGGGTCGAGCCCACTTCGTGATGAGGAGTTCCTGGAGGAATCCGAAGAGGGGTTAGCTCGGTCGGCCAAACGGCAGAGGCGCGAGTCGTCTTTGGAGGGAGTTCGCCCCCAGTCGGGGGGAGGCGAGAGGGCCGACGTGGGGACGACCGTTATGGGACGCGAGCATACATCTGAAGGTGTCGCCTTGGGTGGCGAGCCCGGTTACCGGAGGACCTGGCAAAAGAAGACCAGCCATGGTCCCCGAGGTGCTAGACGGGCGGGAGAGAGTGTGGAGCATCCGATAGAAGAGGAGTTATTAGAATCAGAGGAGCAGGAGGACGACCGACCATCGGCCGAGGCGGGGGGGGAGGTCGGCCCCCGAGTCACAGGTGTGGCCCCTGATGCTATGCCGGGGGAGACTCCCTTGGGGGGCGATATCCCACGTGGGAGTGATGCAGAGCCGGGACGCGGGGTCGACCATCAGGGGGCGGCTCCTCACCGACAGGGAAAAGAACCAGCCGGTGGTCGGGAACGAGTTTTGTTCCAGCGGGATGGCCCTCCCCCTATCACGCGGTTGAGGGTGGGGACTGGAACAAAGTGAGTGAACTGATGATGGGGACTCTCTCTCCCATCGGCCGTTATGATGGGGAGCCTGATGCGGAGCATCGGTATAGGCCAGCATGGTATATGGATGCTCGCTCATCGGTATTAAGGTCGAGTTACGTACAAGGAAAGGCAGCAGAGCAGTTCAACTTGCCCGCGGACCGGGAGATTTTGAAGGTGATTCCCGGTGTCGGCCTGCATATCATCCTGCGGAGTTACTTGACCAGGGGCTGTTTAGTGGAGGAAGAGCTGTTTGGTCGGTTGCGTCAGGGCCACCAAGCCTATGAAGGCTTCGAAAAGAGCATCTATCTTCCGAGGCCGGCTCCAACGAGGATCTTGACCGAGTTGTCAAGGAACTTTCTATTAAGCAAGCCGAGCTTGATGACTGGCGACGCAAAATGGAGGTTAAGGACCAAGTCATTGCGGGACTTAAAGCGTCCAGTGAGAGGATGCGGGCCGAGCTTGGAGAACTTCGACAGCGCCTTCAAAATGGCGGGGGGCGACCTGGGTCGTCCGGTGAAGTTTATAGAGAGCGCGACTTGGCGATGGCGCAGGTCGCGCTTGAGAGGCAGGTCGCGCAGCACGCCAAGGCTCAGTTGGCGGAGGAGTCGGTCGCCCGTGAACGACTAGCGAGGGAGTGCGCTCAACTCGAGGAATCCTTGAGTAGGGCGGAGGAAAGGGCGAAATATCTGGAGTCGCTCGATTATCGGTCGCCCTTGGGGAAAAGAGCCGACCGGCCATCATCGAAGAATACCGGCAGAGTGCGCAGGGGAAGGTTGAAGTCGCTCTGGCCTGCAAGGCGGGTTGCGATTTCATGGTTAAGCAACTGCCGCCTGAGTATCAGGGTGTCCCAGGTCGGCTTCGGTACCCTCCGGGTATAGCCGGCCAGATAGATCTCCTCTCAAGGTTTGAGGCGGCGGGGGCAGGCTACGACCTAGGTGACAACGACGAGGAGGAGAGGAGGACGGGTCATCAAGTGATGGTTCTTCGAGTGAAGCCGACTCGGTCAAGAGTTTAGGTTTTAATCATTCATTTGTAATGTAATTGGCGGTGTGTATATTTTGTACCAAGTATCCAAGAAATGAATGCGAAGAGTTCTTTCGCTGTGAGTTGTGCTTTGTGTTGCTTTCTATGGCCGAGGCGATTCGGTGAATTGATTGGTTGGACGCCGTGACTTGATCGCTTCGTGCCTTGAAGGGCTAGCATGGTCTTAGTGAGATGGCCGACCCATGGGGACGGGTCGGTCTTCGAGATTACTTGTTCACCAGTTAGTTCACCGGGCCTACCGAGTGGAGCCGCCCCCGCCGCATAAATAACGGGTTTGGTTTTCCAGCAACAGCGCCATCGTAGGGGATAAGGCTTGACGCCACGTACTCTAGCCGCCAAAGGCGCTCAATTTCGAGCGAAGAGATGGGTCATAAAGGCGGTTTTTCAATTTTCAAGAGGCGGTTCAGATCCGAGTCAATCTCGACCGCTGATTTCAAAGTTGAACCGCCGCCCGTGAATAGACACGCATGCTTTGGGTGTCTATATATGCCCCTACCCCATTTGGGGTTTCTTCGCACTTTCTAAAGACTCGCCTCCTTAATCTCAAATACTTTTAAGAGTCTTCGCCATGGTCGCCTCTACTTCCGCCCCTATTGACGTGATTGCCAAACTCAAGTCTTGGCAATCGGCTAGAGAAGAGGATCCGAGGGGCTCCATGAAAGGTACGATCTCCCGGGATTTACGGTTTCTCTTCCGAGAAGGACAGCTATTGTTGATCATGGCGCGGATAAGCTACCACTATACATGGCGACTTGGACAACGGATCGCCTTCCTTTGTTGGCTGCGTGAAGAGGTCGCGGCGAGCTTAGTGTCCCCGGCGTGCTATTCCCTAACGCCATTGCTACGATAATGGCGCTTTTGGTGATCTCGTCATCGAGTGAAGGTGGTGCCGACTCTTCGCTTCTTCTAATCTCGCCACGGTGAGGGCGACGAAGAAAGACGCTCATTTCTTCTTCGGGTATGTGGGCGGTCGGTTTGTTGACATTCTGGACTCGAACAAAGACTGGAAGAACAAGTTTGTTTGGGTTTTCGGCGCCGATGCCGAATTAGCTTGCCGTTCGTGGCCGGAGATCAACAAAGACGGCTTGAAGAATCTTCCCCTCTCTGCGGACGAGAGGCGCGACCTGGACAAGTTCCGTCATTATTCAGGGTCGCGGAAGGGCTACAACTTGTTCGACAACGCTTCGCTGAGGGTAGCGGGGTTGTCGTTCGTTCGACCGACCGGGGTCGACGAGGAAAGAGAGAAAGAGTTGCTAGAGGCGGCTCCCCAACGGGTTGAAGATCCCAAGAGCGGGGGTTCCAGCCCGACCAAAGCTACTGAACTGCAACTCCCGCAGAAGAAGGTCAGGGGAGGGGGGCTGTCGGCTGCGGAGGCGCAGCAGGTGGAGGAGAGGTTTGAAGAGTTGGCGTCTATGTTGCAGGTGAAGAGGGCTCTTCCTGCGTCCGGGGCCGATCAGCCAAAGAAGAAGAAGAAGAAGACGAAAAAGTCGACGGGGTCGACTTTTGAGGGGACGACTGGAGCGGCGGTTCTCGAACAGGCCGAGGGCACCGCGGGGGAACTTCCAATTGCTGGGGGAGAGTCGCCCTCGGGGACCCTCTTTCCCTTGCCCCAACCTGGCGAGGTCGTATCCGAGGGGGAGTCACGTCCTCAGGCTGGCGAAATTCCCGATCCATCGGCGCCGAGGGTCGCTGCGGCGACTGAGGAGGCCCCTGTCGGCCAAGCAGCGGAGACGTCCTCCGAAGAGCTTACTCAAAGGTCGGGGAAGGAGGCGGCCATCTCGGATGACTCGGCTCCGGAACCGGACCTTTTGGGTTTACTCAAGGATCTGGGCGTAGAGCTTCCTTTTCGCCACCGGATTGCCGAAGTGGGCGGCTCGAGGTGGAAAGAGCTACGATCCCTGCTCGTTGGTGATCTGTGGGAAGGGTATTCGGAAAGAGAGGAACCCTCCCTGCTTAATGTGTTCTCCCCGACCATTCCCTCCACAAGGAGGGTACGGTGCTTCTCTCCGGGTGGGGGCAGCTCGTCGCTTCGGAACAGTTCACCCTCCCTCATGATAGGGAGTTCCTGGAGGAGACACCCTCGACCGGCCTTCGGTTGGCCCTCTTGAGTTACCAAACCCGAGGGGCTCTGGTCGGGGAAGAGCTTTTCAACCGGCTGTCATGCACGATGAAAGCGGTTGGCCATTTGGCGGAGAGGCTTGCAGCGGAGAAGGGGACCCGAGAGGGATTGGAGAAGAGGTTGGCCGCCCTTGAGGCGGAGAAGGCAGAGGTCGGCGCCAAATGGCGCGCTGACTTGGAGGCTAAGCAATCTACGATCGCTGACCTCCAAACCCACCATTCAAAGCAGGCGGCCGCCATCGATAAGCTGGAGGGAGAGGTCGCGCAGCTGAGGAGGACGGTTGAAGGCTCCGAGAGGGAGATCGAGGAGTGGAAAACTCAAGTTGGGGCGCTGGAGAGTGAGCTGGGGGCTGCGAGGCTTGAGGGCCGGAACTTACGGGTCGCTCTCGATGAGTCGAAAGCGGCTCATCGATCGGCTTTGGACGACGCCAGGTCGATCGAAACCCGGCTTAAGTTCGCGACGTCGGAGGAGGGCAAGAAGGAGGTTGTTGAAGAGTATAGGCAAGGGCCTATGGGGAAAGTAGAGCTGTCCCTAGCTGTCAAAGCGGGCTACGACTACTTAAAAGCCCAACTTCCTTCGGATGTTCTCTCAACATTGAGCCTCGCATATCCTCCTAGGGTGGAGGGTTCTCTGCGCGTCCTGCAAGGCCTGGAAGCTAGGGGCAGGGGTGCAACTTAGCGCCGAGGACAACCCTGATGAGGATGAGGACGACGAGGAGGACGAGGACGGAGATGGAGAGGAGGGAGATGGCGGCGAGGGAGGAGATTAGGTCGCTCTGGCACTTTGTTCATTCTCTTTGCTTTGTTTTTGGCTGGAAAGTCCCCATGTATTTGTAATACGTTTTGCTTGTAAATGAAAATTTAGTTTGCGTTTTTCTACGCCGAACTCTCTTTTTTTTTCTGTGATGCCCTTTCTTAGGCTTTGTGACAATAGCGACTTTGGCCAGAATGGCCGTCATCTATGCTTTGTACGATATGACAAATGGGTCGAGCGATGGTCATAGCTCAGTCGGCCTGATTGGTAACTTCGCGTTCGACTTGTGGTCGACCCTAGGTGAGTCGGGTCGACCACTGGGCGGTATGGTCACGGACGACTGCGGAGGGGGCGCCCATTCGTCTCTCGAGTGGAGCGCAGATATCATCACGTCAGCCCTCTAATTGTCGACTTTTAGGTTTCGATGGGCGGTAGGTCTCATTTAAAATAAAGAGGCGCTTCAATTTTCGAAGCCTACGATTCGAGCCTCTCGCGGATTTCCGAGGTGGTGCCTCGAGTTCCACGTTATTAATTTCCTCTGTTGATCACGAGGGGGCTTAGCATTTATGGGTTCTGTTATAAGTAGGGGGGAGACAATTACTTTTCGTGTTCCCGTTAGATTGGCGATTGATTTCGTCTCTACTCGTTATTTTTAAGGTCTCAAATTGGGAGCGCCGGTGAGTTTCGATCATCTGTGGAGAAGGGGGGAAATCCCTTTGTCTCCGACACTGTGATAGGGTACGCCTCGCCGCCCCCGTGCTCGCTTTTAATGAGGAATAGTTGAGCCGAGTGTTTCTCCGAGGAAGAGCGGCCTTGTTTGCATCCGTGGGTTCCGGGCTATTGTGCTGATATGAAACCATGGGTTTCGCTATTAGGCCGATATGAAACCATGGGTTTCAGGTTATTGTGCTGATATGAAACCATGGGGTCAACGCTTGCACCCATGGCTCTTTCATTAACTGCCACTATTGCGCCTCCTTTCTCGGGGAGCACCGGCATGAGCGCCGAGGCGAGCAGAGGGGACGACGGAAGGAAGAAAAAGGAAGTTGAAGAGTAGCGACTGGAACGTCTGTTTGGACTTGTGTGTTTTTTTTTGACCATTGTAAATTTTGCTTGGAATATCAATGAAAGGTCGATTTTAGCGATGGTGGCCGCCTATTCGACTCATTCTTGGCTCTTCTTTCCTCTTTTTGTGATCGGCAATACTGTTAATTGGAAATTAGGGCGGCTTCTAGGGGACTTACAACGAACATTGTTGACTCACCAGAATACGCCTACCGCGGAAGCTCGCAATGGGCTTAAAAACAATCGAATCAAAGTCACCGCTAGGACTATGAATATTGTAAGTAGATCGAAAACGAGTCGGCCCCTGTGGGGCTTACAATGAACATAATAAGTAGATCGAAAACGGGTCGGCCCCTGTGGGGCTTACAATGAACATAATAAGTAGATCAAAACGGGTCGGCCCCTGTGGGGCTTACAATGAACATAATAAGTAGGTCGAAGACGAATCGGCCCCCGTGGGGCTTGGTCCACCACATCGGTCCGTTCGCACGCTGGGGGCATTTGGGTCCGCCCATGAAGTCGGACGCTGAAGGCGCTTTACGCCCGGGATTCGCTTGTGATTCTTTTGGTAAGGCCGATCTTCATTCCGGGTGTGGAGCCACCGAGCCGGCCCCGTGGGAGCCGACGACTGCGGGAGGACTAATCACAGAGGTCGGGTGCCTAGGACTTACGTGGCTTCTAGGTCTTTTCGGCAGGCCGACTGCTTTGAGGCAAAGAGCAAGCCCGAGCCGGCCCCGTGGGAGCCGACGACTGCGGGAGGACTAATCACAGAGGTCGGGTGCCTAGGACTTACGTGGCCTAGGTCTTTTCGGCAGGCCGATCTCTGCTTTGAGGCAAAGAGCAAGCCCGAGCCGGCCCCGTGGGAGCCGACGACTGCGGGAGGACGACCGCAGAGGTCGGGTGCCTAGGACTTACGTGGCGCCTAGGTCTTTTCGGCAGGCCGACTGCTTTGAGGCAAAGAGCAAGCCCGAGCCGGCCCCGTGGGAGCCGACGACTGCGGGAGGACTAATCACAGAGGTCGGGTGCCTAGGACTTCACGTGGCGCCTAGGTCTTTTCGGCAGGCCGATCTCTGCTTTGAGGCAAGAGCAAGCTCGAGCCGGCCCCGTGGGAGCCGACGACTGCGGGAGGACTAATCACAGAGGTCGGGTGCCTAGGACTTACGTGGCCTAGGTCTTTTCGGCAGGCCGATCTCTATTTTGAGGCAAAGAGCAAGCCCGAGCCGGCCCCGTGGGAGCCGACGACTGCGGGAGGACTAATCACAGAGGTCGGGTGCCTAGGACTTACGCGCCTAGGTCTTTTCGCACCGCGGCTTCCTCGGGTTGGTGAGCGAGCGCCAGTGGCCTCACCGCCTATCGAGGAAGGATAATCCGATTTTCGCTGGGCGAATAGGGCTCGTTTCCTTAGTGGAATGGGTAAGATCACCCGTCGCGACCAAGCGAGAAGAGTTCCTTGACTCGGCTAAACGAGAAGAGTTTCTTGACTCGGTTTAGCGAGAAGGGTTTCTTGACTCTACTTAGCGACAGATCACCGACCGATCTCGACTAGAAAATTGCCCTGACTCGGCCAGCGTGGTCGGGTTTTCCTAATTCGAGTAGCCAGTCAGGGGGCTGCCTACGCTGCGGAGGGGTTGATCGGCGTTGGATTCGGCCGAACGGTAATTTTGACGTTTCTTGCATAATTTATGACAAACAACAATAATTAGAGGCAGAGTACTGAATTGTATTGGGAGGGAATGAACTGAATTTACAACATTAAATTATTGAAAAAACTTCCTGAGGTGCTCTATGTTCCAGGGGTGTTGTAGGATTCTCCCATCGGGGCTTCTGAGTCGGTATGTTCCGGGGCGTGGTTCTTCAAGGACGGTGTAGGGCCCCTCCCAATTGGGCGCCAACTTGCCACGCTGGTGTCCTCGGCTGGCGTCGCCTTCAAAGACTAGGTCGCCGACTTGGAACCTTCTCGGTCGGACTCTGCTGTTGTAGTATCGGGCGATCCGTTGCTGATTGACGACTTGTCTGCGTAGAGCGGTCGCCCGGATCTCATCCACCAGTCCACTGTCCTCGGTTCATCGAATTCACCGCCGAAATGTTGGAGTCGGATGGTGGGCATGCCGACTTCCACCGGGTTACCGCCGCCCGTAGGTTAGCATGAACGGGTTTCCGGTTGAACTCTTGTGGGTCGCCCCTGATGACCACAGATGCTCGGTAGTTCTTCGACCCATTGCCGATCGCTTGGTCGACCTTCTTCTTCGTGAGCTTGGAGGATGCATTTATTAGCGGCCTCGCCCCATTGCACTTAGGGTGGGCTACCGGCTTAACTTGAGCTTGATCCCCATTCTTCACAAAATCTTGGAATCCGCCGAACCGAAAGTGCCGCTTGTCGGTGATGAATGAGCGGGGACGCCGAACCGACATAACGACCGACTTCCAAGCGAAGCCGGTGATGTTGTTTCTCCGATCTTCGCCAAAGGCTCTGCCGATCCATTTGGTGAAGTAGTCGATGGCGACTACCAGAACTTGCGCCTCAAGCAAGGGGAGCGCCCCAAGATATCCAAATTCCCATTGGGCTTAAAGGAAGGGGCTGAAGATGGAAGTTAGCTCTGTGGCGGCGGCTCTGGGAATCTCCGCAAAGAGTTGACACTTCTTGCACTTGGAGACGAGCCACCGAGAGTCGGCCACAATGGTCGGCCAATAGTATCCCTGGCGTATGATCTTCTGGGCGAGAGTTCTCGCCCCTGGATGGTTGCCGCAGGTGCCTTCATGGATTTCCTTCAAAACATAATCGCCTTCGCCGGCCGAAGGCACCAAGATAGGCCCCACCACGACTAGATAGGACGTCCCTAGAGCCGCCAATCATGAGGTAGCGGCGGGAGGCTCTTTGCAAACTCTTTGCTTCGGCCGGGTCGGTGGGTAAAGAGCCGGCCACCAAGAACTGGATGATAGGGTCTATCCAGCAGGATTCATGGGGAGTATCTGTTTGCATGACGCCTGAGGCGGGTCCTGCGATGCTGGGATGCGGGAGTGTGTCGGAGAGGATGGGTCCGGAGCTACTCAAGGAGCTGGTTGATGCGAGCTTCGACAAGGCGTCCGCTCGGGCGTTGCGGGCACGAGGGACCTGGACAATTTTGAAGTTGGCGAAGTGGGGCAACAGGTCCTTGACAATCTTCAGGTACTGAGCCATCCTCTTATCCTTGGCAGCGTATTTGCCGTTAACTTGATGAACGACCAGTTGAGAGTCGGCCAACACCATCGAGCTCGGCCTTGGTCGCTGTGGCGACCCGCAGGCCGGCGATGAGGGCTTCGTATTCGGCCTCATTGTTCGAGGCGGGGAACTTGAAGGCGATGGACTCGCTCAGGATCGCCTCCTTCGGCTACGCAAGACGACGCCGGCCCCGCTCCCTGCTTCATTTGAGGATCCATCTACTCTCAATTCCCACCAAGAGGCGACTTCAGGGGAGCCGTCGCCAGGCTCGGGACATGGCGGAGGTGTCGCTGCTGTCCGTTCTTCGGGCTGGGTTGAGCGGGACAATGAGATCTGGCTCATATCCGGGCGAGGTGGATTCTATGAGGAAGTCAGCTAATGCTTACGCCTTTATGGTGGTCCTGGGCTCGAACTGCACGTCATATTCACTGAGTTCGATCGACCACACGACCATTCTCCCAGATGTGGTGGGGCTCCCTAGGGATTTCTTCATCGGGAGGCTCGTCCGTACGACGATAGGGTGTGCTTGAAAGTAGGGACGAAGTCTACGGCGTGGTGATGAGGGCGAAGGATGCTTTCACTGTGGGTAGTTGAGTTCCCGCTCTTAAGATCCGGTGACATAATAGACCGGCTCGGATGTGGTCTTCCTTCCAACGAGCCGAGCTCACAGCCTTCAAAGCAGACGGCCAAATACAGTATAGGGTTTCCCCTTCTGGGTTGGCTTAAGAGCGGCTTGGTGCTCGATAGACCTTGAGCTCTCTCGGCGGCGAGCACTCCTCGGTCCACTCCAGCTTCTTCTTGGGATCTTTGGCCCCTCTGAGTATCTTGAAGAAAGGAAGGCTTCTCTCAGCCGACTTAGAGAGGAAGCACCCTAAGGCGGCTATCTTCCCGCTGAGCTTCGGATATCCTTCATGGTGCGCTCCTGGAGTCGCCAATGGCTTCTATCTTCTCGGGTTGATTTCGATTCTCCGGGTGATCATAAATCCTTAAATTTTCCGATTGTACCCCAAAAGCACATTTGGTCGGGTTGATCTTCATACGGTAGCCGGAGGGTGGCGAAGGTTTCTTCCAAGTCGGTGATGTGGGCACCAAGAAGTCTCGACTTCACCAAGATGTCGCCCACATAGGCTTCCACATTGCCGAGCCGGGCTTGAAGATCTTGTTGACCGACCTCGATAGATAGCTCTGCGTTCTTGAGACCAAAGGGCATTACTTTGTAGCAAAGGTGCCCGTCGGTGACAAAGGACGTCTTCTCTTGATCATGCTCCGCCATGCGGATCTGGTTGTAACTCGAGAAAGCGCCCAAGAAGCTCAAGACCGATGTCCCGCGACTTTCGTCGACTAACCGATCGAGCGCGGGAAGGGGTAGTCAGCCCTGGGGCATGCTTTGTTGAGGTCGGTGAAGTCGACGCGACGCCCTCCACTTGCCGCTAGACTTCTTCACTAGGACGACGTTGACAACCATTCGGATATTGGACCTCCGAATGAAGTCGGCTCGTGAGCCGCCGACCTCTTCGCCGCTTTGGCGCCGCCCTGTGTGCCTCTTCTTCGCCAACCGCTTGGCGGTTCGGCCGACGGAGAGTTCGTGGCAAATGACGCCGTGAAATGCCCGCATGTCTTCCGACTCCAAGCAAACACATCAAGATTAGATAAAGAAAAGCAACTATCGCACCTCGTAATGGTTCCGAGGTTGGACCCGATCCCGAGTGTCCTCTCGCCCTTGTGGTCGATGGGGATCTCATGGAGGTCCTCAACCGAGTCGCCCTCGGCCCTTCTCTTCAAGCCGAGAGCCGCCTTCAATGGGCGTATCGCGATCTCTTTCCTTGGTGGAGAGGGCGAGGCTCGGCTTCCTTCCGTCGCCCGACTATCCCCACCCTCTCGATGTCGGAATTTGATCATCCGATGATAGGTGGACGGGATGGCTCGCAAGTGGTGGAGAGACGCTCGCCCAAGATGACATTATGTGCCGACTTGATGTCCATTACTACAAACCGACGCCCACGGCCGACAGTACCCGGGTTGCCCAACAGCCGTGGAAGGGTGATCTGTCCCTCTGGAAGCTGAGAATGTCCCGTGAAACCAATCAGGGGACCCAGAGACGGCTGGAGTTTGGACTTGTCAATACCCATACGGTTGAACGCGTCCAAAAACAATATGTCGACAGAGCTCCCGGTGTCGATCATGATCCTCTTCACCTTAAAGCCGTAGATATCGGCTGATATGATGATGGGGTCGTCATGAGGCGTCTCGACGCCATCCAAGTCGGCCTCGCTGAAAGAGATGGATACATCGGCCTTCTGCTTCTTGTCGCAGCTGTTCACCAGTAAAGCATGCTTGGCATACCTCTTTCGGGCGTTATTGGATTCTCCTCCCAAGGTAGGACCTCCGCTGATGGTATTGATTACCCCCCGACTCCCTTGGCCGGCTTCCCTGTGCTCCAAGCCAGGTCGAGGCCGGGGAGATCGAGAGCGAGGTCGGTGGTCGTCCCTCTTGGGGTGCTGCTCCCGATAGATCAAGTTCTTCAAGAAACCTCTCTGAATGAGGTCTTCAATGTCTTTCAAGAACACGGCAGCCTCGTGTCGTGGGCCGTGATCTCGTGGTATCGCATGTGACCGCCGTGGATCTCTCTTGCTTGGGTCTGTCCTCATCGTGGCGGGGCTTGTGGAGGAGCCCTCCTTCCGGCTTTGTCCGTGGCCCCGTAAAGGGAGGTATTGAGGACTGTGAACACCGGAGGGGAGCATCTGCTCTTCTGTCCTCCCTCCTTTCGAACCGACTGTCGTGGTTGTTCTTGGGAGGAGGATTCCTTGGGATGTGCCTGGGCTCTTCTTTTCGAGGCGGGTCTGGAGCCGACCTAGCGGGAGGGGCTACCGGAGCCGCATAGGTGGTCTGCTGAGGAGGATGATGAGGTACCGCAGACTGCCGGGCGGGAGGGCCAAGATGGCCGTGGTCGCCTTTGCCGACTCGCCGGCCGTGGCGATTTTGTAAGCTTCTGCTTCTTCCATGTTCATGTAAGCGTGGGCTTTGGACATCAAGTGCTCGTAACTCCTGATGGGCTTCTTGTTGAGGGCTTTAGACAAGTCGCCGGGACGCAGCCCCGCCACGAGAGCTGCCATAGCGACTTTGCTCCCTTGGTCTTCGACTTCTAATCTCTTCGCCTGGAATCTCTTGATGTAGGCTCTGAGGCTTTCGCCCGGCTCTTGCTTGGTCTGGATGAGCACACTGGAGGGTAGTTTGGGCTTGGCGTTGGCCAAGAAATGGTGGATGAACTGCCGGCTCAGTTCTTCGAAGCTGCCAAAGGATTTCTTCTCCAGCGAATTTCACCAAAGCTTGGCGCTCCCTGTCAAGGTGACCGGGAAGCAGCGACAGATAGTCGCTTCTGGCGCCTGCATCATGATCATGGTGTTGTGGTAGTCCTGTACATGTTCGGCCGGGTCTCTATCGCCCCCGTACTTGTCCATCGTCGGCATCTTGAACTTCTCGGCCGGTGCTCTCATGATGGAGTCGGTGAAGGGGGTGTTCCCTCCGATGGCGTCGGCGACTGGCTGGTACACTTGATTGTAGTCGCCTGTGCGCTGGTGGGCAGTTGGGAATGGCGTCGTGGGCGCGGCATGGGGCCTTGAGGCCGTTCCTATGGGCGCCCTAGCGCCTTGGCTAGGAGAAGGGCTTTCGTCGGTGAGGTCGAAGGCGGGCGGCGCCATTAAGCCCCGGAGCCACTGCTCGCAGGGGGAGGCGGCGCGCTCTTGGCGGTCCCTCCGTGACTTGTCAATGTGAGGAGTCTCTGGGAGCGGGATCCGCCAGACGGCTTACGGCCGCCGAAGTGGAGTGGCGGGCTGGAGGGCCGTCCGCCGTTGTTGCCGATGGCGCTATCGTGTCTGAGAGCAGGGAGGCGAGTGAAGAGGTCATCCGCAAAAGCTTTGAGCTGGGTTTGCATGGTTGTTTGCATGGCTTGGGTGATCTTCTCGGTGGATTCCTGAAGTTGGGCTTGAGTGACATAGCCCACAGGTAGGTTCCCAATTCTAAAGATCATCGCCGCCGACATAACTGCAAGAAGAAGAAAGGAGGCCCCACGGTGGGCGCCAAACTGTTGATGTATATAATCACAATCACTAACCTCGAGTGAGTTTAGCTTTTAAGAGAGCGGAGTCCGCCTTCTCTCCTAAAGCCACCGACGCCGACTGACAAGGAACTCGCCACAAAGAAGAAGAGGGACCTGTGGAAGAGGCGGAGTTGGGATCTCCGGTGGTTCCTCCGACGGTCAAGTCAGTAAAAGGGATAATCTAATGGAGCAGGAATTTACTCAAAAAAGATCACTTACTTGGTTCGCTGTCCGCGTTGTTATTTATACCTAGGGTTGAGGGGGCACTTCCGTCTTTCCATCGGTTAAGGAACCACCGATGAGTTCTCTCCACGTGAGCCCGTGGTTGGCCGAGCATTCTATTTGTCCGCTATGGGGCCGGCTTTTACGTGTGTCGAATTGCGGTAATTTGAGGGTGAGTGTGGTCTATTCGCCATTAATGGGATGGGATTGACTACCAGAGTCGCATGGGTCCGAGGTGCCTTAAATACCGCGTGAGAGATGGGGAGCAGGGGCCACGATTTAATGCGATGCCGATGGGCTCGAAAGTACCGTGATAACCGCCGCTTGAGTGGAGGAAGCCGCGCAGACGAGGTTGGTGGAGTCGAGGCCGTGGCCGACTTGCTCGGCCTCTCGATGCTCTTCGAGGTAATCAACTGGAAGGGACGCACTGTGGCCGCTGTCGCCCCCGAGGACGGTGGTCGATAAGAGGGTCTCACTCGCCGCATCGCTGGGAAAGGCCGACAATTGGTAGGACGGGCTATAATGGGTGAAGGGTTGGGAAGACGACTAGCACCGCTTTCGCGCCGTCCGAAAGCGACGAGCGGTCTGAAGGTGATAGCCGGTTGTTCTCCGCCGTCCGATGGGACGAGCGACGCGAAATGGCTTCAAGCCGCGACCGGGCGACGATCACACCGCTTTCGCGCCGTCCGGAGAGAGTTGCCGACGGCCGACTCGCACCGGCTCGTCGGCTATGATGATAGTCATCCATTGGACCATGGCGGGTCGGTAAGTGTCAGCTTCATGTGGCTTCTGAGGCTCGAGTCGCTTTTGTTGACGCATTGCGCTTATCCGCGTTGTCTCGCTTTTTCTCCTTAATCACGGTTAGTGGTTATGACCATAACAAAGTTATTTAAAATACTATTATGAAATTGAAACTAACTATTTAGTTACTGATTTATTATATTACTATTTATTTGCTTATTTAATGTATTTTTATAAAATTAAATTTAGGAGGTTTAAATTTAGCTATTTATTTACTAATTTCTTATAATAATATTTATTTAATTGTTTTGACTAATTATATAAAATATATGTTGATCAGATTTTATAGAAAATAATTACATATAATAAGACAGATAATTTTGGTGAAATTAAGTCATTAGTTGTTTTATATTTTCTAATTGTTAAAATTAGTATTTAAACAATATTTCAATAAATTATTTTTACATTAACAAAAATTATATTAAATGAAACTTATAATAATTGAAAACTATTTTGAATTTTATGTTTTTAAATAGTTCTAAAATTTTATTTTTATGGTTTTTAATTTCAAATTTTGTGGTATTAATTTTAATTTATGATTTTTAAATAATACTGAAAATTTCTTTTTGTGAAATTATTTAGTCTTGGAATTTCAAATTTTAATTTGAATTTTGTATTTTTAGATAGTTGTAAAAGTTTTTTATACCAAATTTACCACTAATTATGAAATTAAAAATAACAAAATTTGAAAAATTTTTCAAATTATCATATAGATGTTACCAAATTTTTATATAATAGATTCATAGTTTGAGAAAATTATTGGAAAAATATCTAACTTTAATTAAATTGCCAAATTTAGGTCGATTCCCATTTTTCAACTTATTTTGAATTTAATAGAATTTTTAAATAAATAAATTTTGAAACTATTTAAAATTCGTAATTACCAGATTAATGAATACCTAAATTAGTTTTGAATTTTCTATTTTTATTTTAAAACTTCTAAAAATTAATTCTTATTCTTGGTCTTTTATTTTAAAATTATTTAGATGTGGAATATCAAATTTGAATTTGAATTTTTATTTTTAAAGATAGTTATGAAAATTTTATTTTTATATAAAATTTAATACTAGATTATAAGTATAAGTTACTTAAATTATGTGTATTTATTATATGCAAATATCATGATTTTCTTGATTTTCAAAATTTCTTGAATTTCAAATGAAGGGTATTGTGAATAATCAATGTAGGTTACTTAAATTTCCATATTTAATTTATAATTATTAAACTAAAATTATATTATTATTTATTTACTAATTTACTAATTTGTTTTATTACAGTAGTATTTTTATATTTTTTGTAGAATTTATGTATAAGATTATTTGTTAGTCGGCAACATGATCTATATACATAAAGGTTAAATTTTTTATTTGTCTTTAAAGAATAATATTTTTATAATGAAAATATGATTAAAAATTAACTAATATTTAGTTAAACAATATAATTAATATTTTTAAATAATTAACTAATTAATATATTAATTTTCCAAATTGACTATGTATTTAATGTTTATTATCTTCTTAATGATTTGATTTTTAATGTAATATTATGAAAATAAAATTATATTAGTTATTATTTATTTACTAATTTATTTAATATTTTATGACACTGTAATTTATAGGATTTAAAATTAACTATTTTTTCCCGTGAAAACTCAAATTTCTCGTAAGAAATTTTAATTATAATTTGACAAATTTCAGTTTTTGTAAAATTTATATAATATTTTACAGAGATGAATAAAGAACCGGTCCTTTCAACTTTTGAGAAGAGGATTAAGACGGAGAAAAATAATTGGAAATTATTAGAGTTTTTCTTATTATATCCTATGACTGGTTGATTGATTGAGAATTTTTTTCGTGATGCATCATTTGTGAATAATATTTTTGAACATTAAACTGTCTTATATCTTAATTTCATTCAAGTTGCATTTAGCATATTTTGATTATCTTCATTTTATTCATTTATTATGAAAAATTAGTTTAAATTATCTTAATTTTAATTATAGTTTTATATAAGTTGTTTAATATCATTAGTTCCAAACAGGTACATGTTATCTAACCCCAATGGGGGTGGGTGTGAGTGGGGTTCACGTGTTTCGAAGGGGGTTGAGTCGTTAGATCTTTAAAATTATATTCGGATAAGAGTGATTGAAACGTGACGAAACATAGATGAATTGCGATGAGACCGTGCTTAGCACGGGCTAAAACACTAGTTATTACTAAATGCCAACTTAAATTTCATGATTCTGTCATTAATCATGGTGTCGCTCTTTAGAACCACGCCCACAGCCCACGTGAAATATGACCTTGAGCGTTCATCGTTCCAATTTGGTACTCCTCTAAAGTGAAAAAATAGATGGGTTACGGGTAAATTGCACGCAACCCCCTCTTCTACTCATTAAGTTCCAGTTAAGTAAACACCCCTCAACTTATCTACTAGTATTTAGCTCTCTCTTAATCCATGAGGAAGAGGGGGTGTTTCTCGCAGTTTATCTTTCTGAAAATGACAATCCAGAAGTGTTATGTCATATGTATATATGTTTAGTGAATAAGTTTTGTTCTTAGTGACCAGTATTAATAAATAATCTGAAGGGTGTAAGTCCAACTCAAAGAACAGATGAGGTTTATGTACAATTAAATCGAAAGGCAAACTTGTTTAGTGCTCTTCCCTCCTTCAATTTGCTACTGAATTTCTGAAACTCTTTGATCAAATTGATTTTTTCCTAGGCATCTTGTCCCAGTACTCAAAACAAAAGTAGTTTTTTGTTTTTCTCTATCTGTGCAGTGTAATCCCGT